>JACEGR010001306.1:0-176032 GCA_014170235.1 Listronotus bonariensis
AAGCAAATAAATCGGCATACTTGTCTTTGCGGCCGCCTTTTTGCTATATTTCATTTCCTAAAGTGTATATATTTTTTAAATTAATCCACTGCCCTGCACTATTATATGTTTAAAAAAACTATTTTGATAGGAACCAGAACAAGCATCCCAATAAATAAGGATTTCGGAAAAAGGTTGATGAAATACTTCAAAGTAACGGGATCGTATCCCAGTTGAAATACATTCGTGATTGTGAGTGGGAAGATGACGCAATGAAACCTAGAACGTTCGAAGATGATGAAGAATTACCGATGTTTCCTGAAAAGAATAGATTTCAAGCTATTACTCCAGGTGGAATATGATTTTATGTTCTATTTAAAATTAGTAACAGATCAAATAAACTTAATAGTAGGGAGCCCACAATGCTAAATGGGTGATGAGCGCAATGATCTGAAAAATAAATATGGATGATTGCAGCTAAAATCATAATAACCCCTACCTGGGCACTACGCCGTCCCCTTGTGGGCATGCGCAGTAAAAAAATCTGACTAGCGAAAAACAAACAACTGGACCGGATTTAACATTTTGTATATGATTCATTTATAAAGAAAATATACCAAGTAATTTTGTTTCTAGGTATACATATTTAAATATTTTATTTTAAGTCTGTATTCGTATTTCATAGCAGTCCCTAAAAAGTAAACCGGGACTATTTTTTGTTGTATAATGTTTTATTTTTCGGTCGTATCGCTGATTTTATTGAAATTTAACAAACGGGAGTGCTTAGAAGCACTGATCTCAATTTAAATTCCGTTTTTTGCTAAAACACCTTATTTTTGATTCATGAGGACACACTTTGACTTAACCTCAAACCTGCACGAAATTTTTTCCGCATTATTATCTTCCTTCTTAACACTGCCTTGACACAACAAAAACTGAATGGTTAGTATTTTATCATAAAAGCAATTAGTTTTGGTGTAACTTGTTTAAGGAATAAATCTCAATTCATAAACTGATATTTCGCTCGTGTTGCCGTAGCAGTTGTTGTTCAGTTAAATTTGGCGTGTAATGCCATTGAAATTGTTTATTTTTGGGGTTAGGGCTAAACTGACCCCATATTTCTAATTGACACAAAAAAAAAACGCGAAATACAAATAATAAAATTGGTAATGGACCCATAATGGCTTAGTGTTATATTTCTATAACTAAAGATATCAAAATCTAACGTATGCCAATTTGTAATATTAAGAAGCAACTTTTTTAAGCAATTACATCAGCTCTAGTAAATTTTCCTACTTTTTGAGATACGCCACTTCGTGATATTGTCGACGAAATTGCTTATGGGTACGTGTTATAACTTGAAAGTATGTCAAATTATTTTGATTAAACTGCCATATTTTATTTTGTGTGAATATAAATGCATCAGTCAAATGCTAATACAGGGTGTCCGACTATATTTTAACCTATTTTGACCGCGAATAATTTTAGAACAAATAAAATTATCAAAATGCGGTGTTCGCAGAAAGCCTTGGATTTTTTAATGTTTCTTTTTATAACCTTGCCATTTAGTTGTGACATTTATTTCTTACGAAAACGTAATATAGTATATAGGGCTATAATCCTTAAATACAATTTTTCCCGTTTAAAAAAATTAACCCAAACCATGACTATTTCAAAAAATAATGGATTTATTGATCTCTAAAAATTGACTGAATGGCAATAAAGAGTATTATTTAAAACAGAAAATTTGCTAGTTACCCATTATTTAGTTTTGGTTATGCAAAACTTAAATTAAACAAAAGTTAAAAAAACACCAAGAATTACTCACAACGCACAAATGAAACACCAAATACCAAATAACTATACCTGATAACGGTCGACCGTAGATGGGAGATTGGATTTGGGCGGCCGACGGCGTCAATTTTACCTGGATTTTACGATCAGGAAATTCCAAATTATAAATTAAATTAGGATGAGTGTGGTCCTGTCACTGTATAGGTAAACGTTTTCAGTGTTGCAACCATTATATTTATTAAAATACTGAAAATTTTGTCAATGTTGCCAACTCTATATTGGCTTTTAAATGAAAAATGCTTAACTTTTATAAGAACTGCGCATGTGCAAGGTGTACAGCAATTCTCCCCAGTGTGGGGTAAAAATTTCGTGCGCAGGTCTATTGAAAATATATGGGGATCATTTTCTATTAGCAATCCTTTTAATTTTTACATCATTGGATGAGCGTCATAGAGACCTATTGGGTTGCAAAGCTTAGATGATAAGAAGAAAACAATGTTAGTTGTATAATGTATACCATGGGTAACCATCTGGCGGTCGAATCCGGACCGCCAACCTATATGCGCAGACCTCGATTACGCCATTTCATGTTTTCCTCGCTATGAATGTCATTTTCTCACTAAAATTGTAAAAACCCTTGGCATTTCCTATTGTTCAGAATGTTATTTATTCATTATATTGTATCTACACACATTTAAAATAATACAGTTTATTATTTTAATTATTGTTAAGCTTTTCCTTTCCGGGCCGCGATGGTCATATTATTAAAAAAAAACATTAATGAAAATAGTTGGTGACCCTTGATGTATACCTTTTCAGCGGTGGGGAAAGCGTCTATAGATTTTAAATCTGTCAAAAAAATACTGATATTATTTCGGCTTGTGGAATTGAATTACATATTTTTCGTTATCTTTAAAATTATTTTCGTCAAAATAGAAATAAATAGCTCGTGAATGTCAAAATGACGTGTTTTTACAATTTTGTAGCCGTTCGCTTTCTTTGCGTCACTCTTAAATTGTCAGATTAGTGAAATATACACTGTTTAGCATGTAATTAGCTCATCCTATCTTAATATGACGCGTTCGAAAATTTCTAATTGGTATATTTTTGTTTTTTACGATCGGCCCTGTATACGGATACATATTTGGTGGACGTACTTAAGCGGGTACAAGGTATCCTTCGGTATATTAATCTACCGCGCTGTAGTAAATCCAGAAAACCCCTCTTGGGCTCCCTTACCATAAATAACAATTAAATAATAGCTTTTAAAAAAAATATATACTATAGATGGGTCCATATTTAATTCATTCTGAAAGCGATGCCGCCAAGTACACAAAAAATGATAAAGTAAACAAACCTTTTCGAATGCACATAGCCTCGGACAGAGCCTGATTACATATTTTTAGATAAATAATAAAAAATACATTGCTAAAACACGTATCACCTATAATAAGAACATTTTAAAAAAGCGCAAATTCGGTACCCTTTGAAAATAATACAAAAACACATAAAAAGGCCGCTTGCAATCGGACTATTTTATACAAAGGCGCCGCTATCCTTTACAGCGACGCGCCGATACACTATGGGATAGAAATCCATTATTTTGGCCAAAAAGCAACTTTGAAATTTTAATGGCTCATGCTGTGTATTTCAAAGTAGATACTCCAAACTACATGTACGCAAAATTATAAAAGGATATGACGACTTCTATTGGGGTAATAAGAAACTTGAAAATGTATTTTAAGTAAACATAAATATACAACATTTAATCTACTTAGTTTATTATTAGCCTTGTTTACTAAAAAAAGTAAAAGAGTTTAAATAATAAGAGCTATTGTTGTGTTTCCGATGCAGTCTCGCGAAGTCTCGCTACTTTTGTCAAAGATTTTTTACCTTTTTCTTTATCAGTTTTTGTACTTACAATTGCCTTCCTACTTTTTGCTACTTCTGAGTGTAAGGACAGATACAAGATTTTTTTATAATTTACAAGGTTTTCCATTTTAAAATTTAATATGTTTTGTCCTACACTGTATATCCTAAAAGATAAAAGCATTCTGATGAAAGATATGGATTCTACAGAATCTACCCAACAAAACAGTGTTTTTTATTTATTTTATACGTTAAAAAATAAAAAAGTTGGGAAGATGTATCTCTATTACGCTTCTAAGAATAATTTAAAATTATTTTTCAGATTTGGATGGTCATATTTCCGAAACTAATTGAGATAGACACATCAAATGTAGTATTTTTTTAAAGCATTTTAAAAGATTTTTGGTGGTGATATAATATTCAGGGTATTCCATTTAAAAAATCATACCTATTGTCGTACCCTGTATATCATATGAGGTAATAATCATCGGATTACTGATTAGAATACTACCGAATTAACCAAACAAGCTGACATTTTAGTTTATTTTGTACAATAAAAAATAACAATGTTTAGGGGGTGTAAATTTATAATAACATATAATAAGTGTTAGGTTTCCAAAAACCATTTGTAATAATTTATAATATTTTTCCAGTAAAAAGCACCTCATTTTAAGTTGGATTGGTAAGTTTCAGAATTTTGACCAAAAAAATTAACTTCTATCCCATAGTGCGATGACCAGCTGCATCAACCGGCATATCATAAAGAAATATAGCAAAGGCGGCCGCAAAGACAAGCATGCCGATTTATTTGCTTTAAACTTTTTGTGATTTACATTTTTAAACTTTTCCTTCAAACAAACCTTTTCGAATGCACATACCTCGGACAGAGCCTGATTACATATTTTTAGATAAATAATAAAAATACATTGCTAAAACACGTATCACCTACTTACAAACCATTCTCCTATTTCGCCTCTGTCCTATTATAAAAACAGTGGCACGTGGCGTGGTACTAGAAACTCGTCGGGTTAAATATTTTTGCTGCGATAAATCATTGTTCACAAAAGGGTTTCTTTACTTTATCATTTGTTGTGTACTTGGCGGCATCGCTTTCAGAATGAATTAAATATGGACCCGATATATTACGATATAATGTCATATTCCGTAGTAAACAAATAGTGTATTATTTTAGACAAAGGGGCTAGAGTATTCCTGTATCCCTACCCACCCACGGACACCACTGGTTCTTCCTTTTACATAAATGCCGTTCAAGTAGATGCTTTTGCGAACCGGGCCGCTTCATTGTGACGCAATACCCATTACCGACAACCATCGGTGATTTTTGGAGATTGATCGCCGAAAAAGACATTTCTGTCGTGGTTTGTTTAAACGAAATTCCTGCCAATGATAAAGTAAGTTAAATAAATGAGTATCATAAAATGTATTACATTAAGAAACATCGATCTAAACTGCACTATATAATCTATGGGTATTTCTGGACTTGTTTACTGCTTTCGATACAAGAAATCGAAAACGGAAAGGTTCTTAATTAGCCATGTGTATTTTTTTGTGTGATTATGTTGCGCGAATACTCCGGCGTTTGTAGACCGATTTTTTTATTTGAAAGACTGCACACTTTCGCGGTGGTCCCATAAAAAACATGTCAGGATCGCGAGAGCGAAAGGTACTAGACCTATTGTTTTCTCTCTGCCGTACGTTGTTCGTGCGATAAGCTGTACTAGTGTTATAATAACACGAGGGCAGTTTACAAATTCCCATTACATCCTTTAACAAAATTTATTCTTTTCACCGAACTAAAAGAGAGACTACAGTAAAAAGCACAGGGACGTGTAATTTGATTGATTGACAATATATTATTTTTCAGTCCTGCAAATTATTTTACCCCACCAAACTTTCTGAAATAACTCCCGTGGAAACAATAAGAGTCAAGCACGTCAAAAATAAAAACTTTCAAGTCTACCGAATTCTGACGTTTCAGATGACAGCTAACACATCCGTATCAAGAGGTAAGTACAAGGGGCCTCTCCAAAATATACCGGTTAACAATATCAAATAATTATTCCATACTAATAGTAGGGGAGCCCAAGATGCTAAATTTGCAGTTACTTGAGCGTCATCGAGATCTATTGGGTTGCAAAGCTTAAATGGTAATAAGAAAAAAATGTTACATAATGTACAGGGTGGCTCGAATTCGACGCTCATCATTGGGATTTCGGAAACCGTAAGAGATACAGGATCGGTTAAATGGAGGCAAAGTTGCGCAATTTGATGCTCAATAAAATGCCGTTTTGCGTTTTAAAAAATTCCGAGTACTTCCGAAGATATTCGAAAAAAAACCGGAATTTTCAATTTTGGTTTCTATTGTTTCCTGGCTATATTTGTTAAGATAACTTAAAATGAAAAACACGTTTTCATGTCCACTTTTCTGCTCTATAATTCAGTGTAATTAAATATTGAATCTGACGTTCGGCTTCTGGCGACCATCATCAACTTAATTTTTTTAAATACGGACCTGATATTTTTTCAATTTAATTAAATTCTTTCATCCCTCTTAAAACACTATATATAGCCACTTTGATATTTGCTGACGTTTCGTACAGAAAATTCCATCACCAGAATATTGCATATTTATTTAACCATAATACGGCCCTGAACTACATTTTTAGGTAAAAGGTAAAAAAAAGAATAAACTTATTACATATTCAAATTTTTTTATTGCAACTCATTGATACCTAACAGCGGAAATTACTTTATTAACAGAAACTAACCAGCAGGTACGAATTCAAGGGAGAACTTCATTTAATGTATGGATTGGTATGTGGAGGAACAAAATTATTGGGCCTTTCGTTTACGAAGGGACCTTAACTTCCGAACGATATCTAAATTTGATTAGGAATGATGTCTTAGACGCCCTAGATAATCAACCTTTGGCAGTATTTCAAGAAATATGGTGGCAGCAACACGGAGCTTCTGCCCATAATGGAAGGGAAGTAGCTCAATTCCTTTACCATATATTTCCTAATAAATGGTTTTGCAAGATGGCCCGCTAGGAGCCCAGATCTTAGTCCCCTAGATTATTTGCTTTGGGGATATCTTAAGAACCGTTTAGTTAAAAATGCACCTCACGACCTTTAAGTACTACGACAAAATTTGATAAGGGAAGTCGCTGCCATTCCTGTGAGAACAATTAATCGAGCTGTATTAAAAATACAAAGCAAAGCAAGAAAATGCATTGAGGCGGAAGGTTATCTCTTTGAACACTTATAATAGTGATTAAATTATGTTTATTTTTAATATGGGCATCAAGATAGTATTGCAAATTGTTTATGTAAGCTGATTTGTTGTCTACCTTTTTGTATCTTATGTCTAATATTCATTAAATTTTCGGTTAATAAAGTAATTTCCGCTGTTAGATATCAATGAGTTGCAATAAAAAGATTACGAATATGTAATAAGTTTATCCTTTTTTTACCTTTTACCTAAAAACGTAGTTCCGGGCCGTATTATGGTTAAATAAATATGCAATATTCTGGTGATGGAATTTTCTGTACGAAACGTCGACAAATATTAAAGTGGCGATATATAGTGTTTTAAGAGTGATGAAAGGATTTAATTAAATTTAAAAAAATATCAGGTCCGTATTTTAAAAAATTAAGTTGATGATGGTCGCCAGAAGCCGAAACGTCAGATTCAATATTTAATCACACTGAATTATAGAGCAGAAAAAGTGGCCATGAAAACGTGTTTTTTATTTTAAGTTATCTTAACAAATATAGCCAGGAAACAATAGAAACCAAAATTGAATATTCCGGTTTTTTCGAATATCTTCGGAAGTACTCGGAATTTTTTAAAACGCAAAACGGCATTTTATTGAGCATCAAATTGCGCAACTTTGCCTTCATTTAACCGATCCTGTATCTCTTACGGTTTCCGAAATCCCAATGATGAGCGTCGAATTCGAGCCACTGTCCGTGTAGCAAGTGTTATAAATAGCTTGATGCATTGGACAAAAGGCCTAGATAAAATTGCTGTGTTACTGCTTACTGTTTAGAGCTGATACCTGCATAGTAAAGGTTGTACGTACCGTGCCTGCATAGCACAGGCAATAGTGTCAAAGCCTACCTAATGCAGCATTTATCCACCTATCCTGTTAAAATAACTTGGCAGATAAGGGTACAAAAGATCAACATACCTTTCGGTCTGGTCGAAGTACATGGAGAGTCTATTTGTTTCCTTTACGAGCTGATGGATTCTCCACCCTTTAGGTCACATACATACCTTTTCATCGGGGCGTTAAGCGGCTATAGACTTTTAAGTATGTCAAAAAATATTGTTATTATTTCGGCTTGTGGAAATTGTTTAAATCGTATTGAATTATAAATTTTTCATTACCCTTAAATTATTTTCTTTAAAATAAAAATAAAATAACCACGCTCGAACGTGTCACAATAACGTTTTTTTACACTTTGTAGCCCTCCGCTTTCTTTACGCCACTCTCAAATTGTTAGATTATTGAAATATGCACTCTTTGACATGTAATTAACTCACCCTATCTTAATCTGACGCGCACGACAATTTCTGATGTATATGTTTTTACGATCGCCCCCGTATACGGGGCTTATATTTGGTGGAGGTATTTAATTGGGTACAAGCACAGCCTTCTTAAACTCCGAGCCGTGAAGTAAGAAAGGCAACGTTGCAAACAACACTGTATGTACAGTAGGAATATTGAAATGAGTTCCTAATAGATTACATGCTAAATATAATTAATATTTAAAGTGTTTTAAACAAAATATAGGTATTAATTTTTTTAGGATATTTTAGACAATATATAGGTATAATTTTAAATGCTATAGTTGCCCTAAAAGCAATAATGTGTCAGCAAAACTTATCAGGAACTTTTCTGCCTTATACAAATTTGTTGGTAAGGATTCAAAAATTTCAAATTGTTTTGATGTTTTCTACTCCGCTTTATGTATTTTTTGCGAACAGACCAATGTAGCTTTTTTAAAGTTAACTAAACATTTATTATTTAGAAATACTTGCAATACTTAAAATGAATTGAAAGTATGTGTGTTTAGTTATAAATATAAAAGCTTAATAATATAGCGTATTACATAAGATGCGCTTTAAAATAACAAACGCTTTAAATTAGGTTTTCCACTATATTTACCCTAAAACTGCCTTAGGTAAATAACATTCATAATATCTATATAAATAATATTATTTGGTGAACTTACCTGGATATTTATGCGCATTAGTTGATATAGTCCTTAGGATATTGCTTGAGGTAAATAATTGTTTTTGGTGAACTATACACACTATTGATATCAAATAAAACCAATTTTTTAAAAACACACTTAGTTAATTAGTAGCCCGTAAAATATATTTCTCCATAGGTACTACTTTTACTTTTAATAAAAAAACACTTATCCGGTCAATAGCGCACAACCAGGCTTTCCTAATTTCATTGTTTATGGGGAAATAAAATGTTGTTTGATAACCCTCTGTTTTAATATAACTTGGGTAATTCGTTTTGCAGTCCGAAACGCAACACGTTCGTGGCATAATGTACGCCGTACGCAACAACTATACGCGCACATTTAAACGTAAAAACAACATCTTGGCACTGGTCCTATTTTTTAAATATACCAATGAATTACTTATTCTTCTTTATATAATAGATACACGCTACGATTTAACTTTTTAAAACAGAAAAAACCTTTTAAGCAATCGTTTAAACTTGTTTCTGTTTACTTCTAAACATTACTTGACATTCCTACTGTGCTGTGTTGCCAGATTTCTCCTTCACGGCTTGGAGTTTAAGAAGGCTGTGGTACAAGGTATTCTCCGGTATATTTTTCTGACGCGCTTTAGTAACCGCAGAAATCCCCTCTTGGGCTCCCCACCATAAGTCAGGTGCGCAACTAGCATTAGAGAATTATTGCAGAGTAAAATAAGGCGAGGCACTAATAATACCGACCTTATTTTGACATGTGAGCTTGCGCAGATGCATGGTATAAAGACTCCCTTAATAAGTATAGTGCCTTGCTTTATTTATATCGGTTTTAGGTCGTGCCTTATTTTGGCCTTATTTTAACTTCGGAACAGTTTGTATAACCGAACAGCTGCCGACCACAAAATCTAAAAGTTTTAAGAAGTAAAAATACTTAAAACCTTGCTTTTTCAAATGTATTTCTTTAATTGTGTTATAAAAACCCTACAACACAAAACAATAAAGAAAAACTACTAAAATTTTTCCCCTTTTTTTTAGGTTAATGGTACTGTCAACATGATTTGCAATAACTCTAAATTATGGGTACAAGCACTATTTAAATAAGGCCTGTATTAATAATTCCCGAGCTTAATAAGGCAACTTGCAATAATTCTCTATTATTAATATATCTTAAACTGAGACATGGGCCGTACATCAAATATACAGGGTATTAAAGAATGTTTTTAACAAAATTTAAAAGCAAATTTTTCATCAGAAAATATAAGGTTTATACTGTATAAGCATTAGCTAAAGGTATAACGGCCAGAAAAGCAACAACAAAGGATGTACGATGAATCATTCAATACGAAATGTTTACATGCCGGTATTCACGTTATACTGTCTCCTTTCCTCACACTGCCTATGTGTTATGTTGTTTAGCTGATCCAGTATAAACATGGCTCCGTGGGTATAAACATTTCCCAAAATACCATTAAAAGTTTTATTTATATTAACTTAGCCTCCTTATTTTTTAAGAGACAATAATTATCCTCTTCATAACTATGCATTTATTATTTAATTTTAGAATGTTGTATATACTTACTTTTTGTAGAAATAATACTAAATCAGTATAGATTCCTTTTTAATTTCTTAGTCATTCAAATCCATTATTACTATTAATTTTTATAATTTCTATTGAACTTATTTGCAAACTGTTAAATTTTAAAACTAGTGACACAAAAAGTAAAAGAAATAATAACGAAATCAAAGGTAACTTGACCGTTTGGTTCAGTTGGTGTCGCGTTTACTGTTACATTGCATAAATTGATATTTGAGTTTATTGTAGTAGGCACTGAAACAAAACACTAATTCAAAGTGTAAAAGCTTCGAAGTGTTAAAAAGTTACTTTTTTAACACTTTATGTAGTGTACTAGAATGGAGTACTTTAACTTCATGTTAACGATTAAAAAACAGTATTTTTTTACAGGTCGTGGAATAAGAATATTTTTATTTTGAAATTTGCGAAATAAATTTGATTTTTTGGTTTGCCCTTCCAGAGAAAATCAAAAATTTTAAAAGCAAAACCTCCATTTATATTTTTTCCGGATATTTAGTTAAATTTTATCCATATTCTCAAATTAGCATTTTTTAAAAATCTTTGGACAATCCACAAAAGCTAAAAGCCTAAATACTAACGTACCGTGGGTGTCTTAAGCGAGGTAAGAGGGAGTTTGTTGACACGGGACTTAAATACTTGAAGATTTGGGGGAAGGAAAGACCTCCGCGGGTAGCAGGTACCACAATCTAGAAACTCTAGGGACAAAAGAACGAACAAAGTGGGAAGTTCGGGGCCTGTCCAGTTGGACCATATAGGGATGCAGAGGCGTGGCGTCCTTTTTCTTATAACTATATTAATTTCATTCTTATTTTTAGACTACAACCAAAACAGTAGAAATTGTAGAATTTCACGGTTGGAAGGTGACAGAACAAGTCCCTGATTATACGGACTTTATAACATTCGTTGACGATGCCATCAATATTGCCAGAAAGTCGACACGAACACTAATAGCATGCTAGTAAGTACCAAGCCGAAAAGCTAAATTTGGTTGGTAAGTATATTAAAAAAATTTAGAAACTTAAAAATTACTGTTCCTTTTTATTGTTTTCAAGTGACGGCGCAACGGCCAGTGGTCTTTTTATCGCCATGTCTTTCATAATGGAAAAAATTAAACTGGAACAAGAATGTGACGTGTGTCAGGCTATTCGGAGTATTAGAACCAGCAGAAAACAGTTTACCAACACAGAGGTAAATAATTCATTTGCTAATTAAAAGATATATTTATATATAATATAACAAAACCTATGAATTTAATCGATTAAACTACCCAAAAATATTTACTATTTGCCAAGCCAATCTTGCAAAAAATATTTGGATAGTTTAATCGATTTAAATTTGTAGGTCGAGTGGTATACGGCTGGATTATTTCCTGAAAATCTTACAATAAAGCCAACAACACAAAATTTTACTGATAATAAAGTTTGACATTTTCTTTCAATTTTGACAACTAGTTTAGATGACAGAAATTTATTCGCGGTTAAACAGCACATGTGGTTTAATAACTTATCTAAACAAAATGTATCCTAAAAATTGTGGTTTCTGATTGGTTCATTTTCTATTGAGGGAAATAATAAATATATTCGTGAGCATGTGCATTGGAATATACAGGGTGTTCATTTAAAAATTTTCCACTCAAGTTATCTTCGAAACGAGACAGATTTGAGAAAATCGCCGAAACACGTCAATATATTTATTGAGGGGCAACGTTTTTACAAAAATTGGACGTCGCCCCTTTAACTCCTTAACCACCAGGGCCACCACCCCAAAATTCTTAATTGAGAAGGCAGGTCGAATGATACATCATTTTAAAGCTCCTGACGAATACTTTATAACCCTAGAATATGAAGTCAATATCTTCACCTATTACAAAATGGCGGTACTTTAAAAATTACCTAAATACCTGATTTGGATGGTCATATTTCCGAAACTAATAAAGTTAGATGTAGTAAATGTGGTATTTTCTTAAAGCTCATTTAAAGATCTTTTTAATGGTAAAATAATATACAGGGTTCTTAAATAAAAAAATATGTACTTTTTCTTCCACCCTGTATAGATATTGACTTCATATTCTAGGGTTATAAAGTACTCGTCAGGAGCTTTAAAATTATGTATCACTCGACACGCCTTCTCATTTAAGAATTTTGGGGTGGTGGTCCTGGTGTTTAAGGGTTAAAGGGGCGCCGTCCAATTTTTGTAAAAACGTTCCCCTCATTAAATATCTTGACGTGTTTCGGCGATTTTCTCAAATCTGTCTCGTTTCGAAGATAATTTGAGTGGAAAGTTTTAAATGAACACCCTGTATAGTGCGCTGTCAAAAATGTAATTTTTGCTCAAGAGTAAAGTACCTGTATTTTTGCTAGTATCGAAAAGTTGTTTAGAATTTTATATTTCGCCGGAAAAGTAGTGTGAAAAAGTACTTTACCGAACTAGTGCGGAAAAGTAAGCTTTTTCGCACGCTAGTAGAAAAAGACATTTTTATTTCTAAATACCTTTTATTTATAACAATTTTCTGTAGTAGCAAAAATACATGTCCTTTCTCTTTAGCAAAAATTACATTTTTCGCTAAACCTCATAGATGAGTGACACAATTTTGGCTAAGTACCAAATTTCATTAAGATATGGTGTGATATCGCAGATTAAAAAAATATATATGATTTTTAAACTTGACCACCCTATATACTAAAAAAATTAGGACATAGTTATATTTGAACTTTCCTTCTTAAAATTACCTTAGAATTTACATCCCACGAAGGTATATGCCTAAATACCAAAGTACCGTAGGTGTCGGGTTATTAGATGTTTAACCCATCGTTCCCCCTGTTCCGTCAACGTTATCCAAGCACTCAAACATGCAGTTATGCATTTCACAGCACCTTTAGACAACGCGGTAGTGCCACCACGGTCGTTATTTTTAAATAACTACTACCTAAATATGTCTCCTCCACTGGGAATCGAACCGGCGACCTCTGGCTTCGATGATCAAAGCTCTGTTCACTGCGCCACTGGGGAGACAAATTCTAAATATTCTAAAACACTCTGCATATTGTCAATCTCGTTGATTCTAAGTAACTTAAAAAATTAAATTATTTTCGCAATTAAGGTCTATTTTTGTGTGTTTTATTGTTGATGTTAAAATAAATATCTATTAACATTTATTTTTGTTTAGGAGCAAGTGAGGTTTCTCTACAGGGCTGCAGTTTTGTACGTGGAAGAAAAGTTCAATCAGTATTCAAACTTGGAATAAGTAGTATAAGAAATTTATTCATCAAGGCTGTTATTTACTTATTATGTGTGGATTGTGGAGGGGAGGATAACTATCTTTTATGGCGGACAAGTTGAAAAAGTGGCAATCGGAATGTAGCAAATTGGGATGGCGCCACAGTAGCCAGTGGAGAGATTTTGGTATTTCTTTTCTTTTTTATTTTGTATCTATCTGTCCTTTTTCATTTTGTATCTAACTCTAATAATTCATGCTCATTGGTTAAAAAATCGCCTCTGGCTACTGTGGCGCCACCTTAAGTTGCACCTTTCGACGGACACTTTTTAAAACATTCGGATGGTTATCCTCCCCTCCACCATCCATATGTGCTTTTAAATGTATTAAAAGAAGTGTTTTTAAATAATAAATATTATGTTACTAAATGGTTTCTGTTATATCCTTTTGATTTTAAAAATTTTAAGATAAAATTATTAATTCACATTTTCTTTGATAGTAATTTAAAGAAACTTACTTGGCTGCTTGGTACTTCGTATCTTAATAAAATGAAATTGAAATATACCTGGTGGTGCAAATAACTATGTCTAAGAACCTTGAATCTATTAAAGCTCCTCGGATGCCAATATCTCCGAGATATTTTCCCGGACACCCTATATAATATTATTAAAAAGAACACGTTTTCCCGGACAGCCTGTATAATAATATTTGCATTCTAAAAAGAATTAAATTACAAAACAAACTGTCGGTAATAATATTCACTTGTCTTCGTATTGCAAATAAATAAGTAGGTAACAGAAACACAAACTGCCAATTTAAAAATTGCTTCCTAGAAAAGTTTTGCCAGTTGAAAACTTACCGAATCGATACTTTAACCAGTTTGTAAGTGTTGTTAACGACTCTATCTAGTGGGGACCATTTTTTGTTGTTAAACAAGAATGTTTTTTGAGGCAAGTCACACATTTATTAATCTATACTAATATACATGGTGGCCCACCATATTCGATGTACGATCTGTAGCTGGATAACCATGGGGTTTTAAAAAGTAATACTGAAACATATACAGGTCAGATAGGACCACAGTATAAAATTATTTTAGTCTATACAGGATGTCTCAAAAAAGTATGACGTATCAAAGTTAAATTTTTTAAATGGAACACCCTATATTTTATGACGGTTTTAGATTCTTCATAAAAAAATAATTTAAGTTTGTTAATAGTACCAAGTGTCTAATTTTATTCGTTTTTGTGATATTTGATTTTTTTCAAAATGCAGGGGTGCAATTAAATTAATTTTATTTTAACAATATAAACTGCTTAAACTTTAAAATTTGTTACAAGATTAGGAAAAGTCTGCCTTATCATACGTAGTTCATATCGAGATCATAGTTGAAATTATTTTTTGATCACCCTGTACAATATTTGCTCTTGATTTGACCTACGTATGATATTGACAAACTTTTTCTAATCTTGTTACACATTTTAAAGTTTAAAGTGTTAAAAGTGTTAAAAGTGAAATCAATTTAATTTTACCTCTGCATTTTTGAAAAAAATCAAATATCACAAAACGAATAAACATTAGACACTTAGTACTATAAACAAACTTGAGTTATTTTTTAAAGTAGAATCTAAAACACGTCATAAATATAGGGTGTTCCATTTAAAAAAATATAACTTTGATACGTCACACTTCTTTGAGACATCCTGTATAGAGTAAAATAATTTTTATACTGTGGTCCTATCTGACCTGTATATGTTTCAGTATTTACTTTTTTAAAAACCCCATGGTTATCCAGCTACAGACCGTGTCGAATATGGTGTATTATTACGGAGTCCAGCTCAATCTCAGTCCGGCTTTCGTTGCGGAAGGTGCTCTGCTATTTTTTGCCAAGGGTTGAACTTGCGATTTTTTTGAGAAGTTTTATTTTTATTTTTTAAAGTTTATTGGGAAAGAGTTTTTAGTTTATTTCTTATCGTTTGGTTCAGTTTCTTGTGTGGAAAACCGTGGGAGATTGCGGATCAATCGTCGGTTTGAGGTTACGGGAGGACCCGTGGGAAGTCCTTGGGAGGACTTGGAGAAAAGTTGCCAGGCGTGGAAATAGTTAAAAGACTATCAGTCATTAGTTTAAATAAAAAGGGGAGGAATTGTTTAATTGGGTTAATAAGGGTTAGTTGGGGGTTTTGTTTTAATAAAGTATATAGAATTTCGCGGAAATTGAAAGTTGGATTCTTTGCAGGAAAAAACAGAGCACTGAAAGAGAAAAGGTTTAGGTTAGGTTTTAAAATCTTTGTAACCCGATTTGAGACTTGTTTATTTGTAACTGTAACTTTTTTGAAAAAACATAAAAATACAAAAAAACCGTAAAACATGGAAAATCAGTCTTTTCTTCAACATAGTGTAAAACCTTTTTCTCTTGCAGCCGAACCGGACAGGGATTCACATGACTTCGGCTCGGCGGCGCCTACAATAAGTGTAGGTAGCTGTCCTGCCGAAGCCCACTTAAGTGATCCGAGTTTGACAAATTACCATCTGATAAATGACAGCCTAAATATCAATGAAAGTAGCTCCCCCGAACCTGGACTTCCTAATCCGCCGACGTGGGCTAACAAAAAGACCTTAAAGCGTCGGGCTCAGCGCCTACGGCGTCGGGCCACCGCTCAGGGTCCTCAGTTGGCCATCGTGGACGAATTGGGAAGGCAAGGATACTATACAGCCGAAGGCGCCGCCAAACGCCTGTCCCAGTTGATGCAAATTAAGAGACAGAAAATGTCCAAATGCCAAGCGACCGCGTATGAAAAGTTGAGACATGCAAAACAAACGTGTGGGGTTAGTAGACGGGGGAACCCTCTTCTTTGTTGGGAAACAAACCCGGGGTCCCTAACTTATCTGCATCTTGCAAAAAACGGAAAAGCGTGTCGGGATACACGGGAGACCTAACCGAAAATGCAGTTGCGGGGTTGGGTGATTTCAGGGGCGAATTTCAGGGCCCGGTTACATTTGCAGACGAGTTGGAGGGTACAGGGAGACGCGGGGAGATTCTACTTTACCGTCGTGCCGGAACCAGCCCTCAGGGGCACCTGCATCTTACACAATTCCCGAAAACGTGACGCGGTGTCTACCAGACTTCGCTAATCCAACCCACCCAACTCTACGTGGCGCAGAGGGGCGCGATGGGGCTCAAGGGGGCTCAGGGGGGTTGAAAGGGTTACCGGTAGGCACCCTACCAGATTTGACCACAATCCGATCATCGGATAGTGACCCCACGGGGTTACAGGGCGAACCGAAAATGCGAGATGTTGACGTTTCGATGAGGGTACGCAAACTGAACATAGAAACGGATACTGATTTCGATTTACCGGAATTTGGCTTGTACGAGGGCTCGTACGAGAATGGGGAGTTATTCGACGGGATTCAGGCCGGTTACATGACAGATTTTGTATTACCGCCGGCGGTAACAAAGAACGCGCTCAAGACACTGGAAGAACGGCGCGCGGAGCGAGATGCGGCCAAAAGGGCCGCCTTCCGCGGTGGCCGCGAACCGTTGGCCCCAATCGATAATGACGTTAGGACGGAATGGCGACGTCGGGCACGGAACGGGGAATTGTCCGGTCCGAGCTGCATCCGCCAGCTCAAGAACGACCTTGAGATACCGAGCTCAGCAAAAATGGTGCGGCGAGCCCCGAACCCACCATTACAGTATAAAGAGGTAAAGTTTGTAACTTTGTTGAGTTTGTGGGTTTGTTTGTTTGTAGCCGCTAATCTTCGGAAGTACTGAACCTATCATAAAAATTATTTTACAATCAGAAAGCTACACTATTCAGAAGTGTTATAGGCTATATTTTATTATTATTAAACAAAAAGTTCAGACATTAACGCCAAACTAAGTGGACACGGGTCGGCTATCTTGGCTAAAATTGACGATATTATTAAGAGGAAGGTTTCTATGTATAATAATAATATCCAAAAAACATATACAGAATAATACAGAGTGTTTAAAAAAGTAGTTTACATTTAAAATTTGATATTAATCAACGAATTTTGATGCGGTTTTTTTAATAAGTAGAATGATTCAAGAGGAAGGTTTATATGTATAATCATGTAAAAAAAAGATAAGAGTGTTTCAAAACATAGTTTACATTTAAAATTCGATATTGACGTTACTATTGTCGACGGATTTTGATGAGTTTTTTTTAATAGATAGAGTAATTCAAGGAACGTTTATATGTATAATAATGTCAAAAAAGAACATATACATTGTGTTTAAAAAAATAGTTTACATTTAAAATTCGATATTGACGTTACTATTGTCAACGGATTTTGATGCGTTTTTTTTTAATAGATAGAGTAATTCAAGGAACGTTTATAAGTATAATAATGTCAAAAAGAACATATACAGAGTGTTTAAAAAAATAGTTTACATTGAAAATTCGATATTCAACTTACTATTATCAACTGATTTTAATGCGGTTTTTTTAGGAGATAAAGTGAATCAAGAGAGAAGTTTATATGTATAATATTATCAAAAAAAACATATACAGCGTGTTTAAAATAATAGTTTAAATTTAAAATTCGATATTGACGTTACTATTGTCAACGGATTTTGATGCGTTTTTTTTTTAAAGGTAGACTGATTCAAAGGAAAGATTTAGATGTATAATAATATAAAATAAAACATATACAGAATGTTTGAAAAAATAGTTTTCATTTAAAATTTGATATTATTTAACCAATTTTGATGCGGTTTTCTTTAAATAGATAAAGTGATTCAAAAGAAAGGTTTATATGTATAATAATATAAAAAAACATATACAGAGTGTTTAAATACTACATTTAAAATTCGATATTGACGTTACTATTGCAATTAAAAAAAAGTGTTTATAGGAATTGTGCACAGGTTTCTATGGTTCATAAAAAAATTGAATTGCCACACAGGATGGGTCAAAAAGATGTTATATAAAAAAACCCTTACAACAAAAATGCATACTAACTATGTAATTAAGCCATCTACAGGTTACAAAATTGCTAAAATATAAAGATTGGCAAAATTATTATTAGTATTTAAATATATATATATATATATATATATATATATATATATATATATATATATATATATATATATATATATATATATATATATATATATATATATATATTTATATATAGGAAGCACCAAATTTTTTTATGTAGTTTCTTATCACTATTCAACGGATTTTATTGCGGTTTTTTCATAGATAAAGTAATTCAAGATGAAGGTTTATATGTATATAATAATATTCAAAATCTTCACGGTATAGGAAAGGGAAAATACAAAAATGCTTTAATTTAAATAGCCATAACTCTTTAAAAAATTAAGTTAGCAAGATAATTAGAAAAAGAAAATATTAAGGAAAGGTGAAGCAATAACTTTGGGGTAACCATTGTTATTTACTGTTAACAATACATCGTACAGGGTGATTAAAAGTTTTTGGCAAAAATTAATAATTTTAAATCGCTCTGTGTGATGTGCTTTTTGGGATATAGCGATTTATATTTTTGATTTGCCTAACTTTCACGACAGAATAAACTTTAGGCAGTAAAATACAGGGTGGCCCACTATATTCGACACGGTCTGTAGCTGGATAACCATGGGGTTTTAAAAAAATTAAATACTGGAACATATACAGGTCGGATAAGGCCACAGTATAAAATTATTTTACTCTATACAGGATGTCTCAAAAACGTGTGACGTATCAAAGTTATATTTTTTTAAATGGAACATCCTATATTTTATGATGGTTTTAGATTCTACTTTAAAAAACAACTCAAGTTTGTTTATAGTACTAAGTGTCTAATTTTATTCGTTTTTGTGATATTTGATTTTTTGAAAAATGCAGGGGTGCAATTAAATAAATTTTATTTTAACAATATAAACTCCTTAAGCTTTAAAATTTGTTACAAGATTAGGAAAAGTCTGCCTTATCATACGTAGGTCATATCGAGATCATAGATTATACAGGGTGATCAAAAAATAATTTCAATTTTTTAAAAAGTCAAATAGCAATATCTATCTTATTTTAAATGGAACGCCCTGTATTTTTTACACCACATGATGACAAACCAAATGCTCTTTCAAATGGTGTATAGGTTGTCTATACCTAACCTTTATACTTTTTAAGTAAATTCCGTTTTAACATATTTTTATTCCAAATGTCTATTTAAATGTAAGTAGGCTGTGATATAGCTATGCCTATTTACTAAGCCGTTATTGCAAAATGTAAATTTATTGGAAAAAAGCACAAAATTAAAAGATTTTGTATTATCTGCCACTATTTTTAAAATTCACTTGGTACTATTAAAAAACTTAAATTATTTTTTTATGTAGAATCTAAAACCGTCATAAAATATAGGGTGTTCCATTTAAAAAATATAACTTTGATACGTCACACTTTTTTGAGACATCCTGTATAGAGTAAAATAATTTTATACTGTGGCCTTATCCGACCTATATATGTTTCAGTATTTACTTTTTTAAAACCCCATGGTTATCCAGCTACAGACCGTGTCGAATATGGGGGCCACCCTGTACATCAAAAATTATATATCACATATTTTTATCTTTCAACAATCTACAAAGGCCTTAAGCCTAAATAATATCGTACCGGGGTGTCTTAAGCGAGGTAAGAGAAAGTTTTTCAACCCAGGAGCTATGTAAATACCTAAAGATTTGGAGGAGAGTAGCAAGTTTTAAATTTTTAAAACTGTAAAGATAATAAAACGAACAAAGTGGAAGTTCGAGGTCTTTTTAGTTGGACCGAATAGACATGCATAAGTGCGGAACCACAAGTTTTTCTGTCGGGAGTTGCAAGTGGAGAAATTATACTAGACAATTCTTTGGAGCAGAAGCCGTGTTATATCACATCTCCTAGTTCAATGCATTTTATTTATTTTGTAGAGTGGTGTTTTTTTATAATTTATCTCACTCTTTCATATTATGCATGTATTCTAAATATTTTAATTTTTAAATAACCACAAATCTAAATAAATAAATACGTAAATGTTTATTTTCATATTGTTTACGATATCAAATATAAAAATTAACAAGTACTACGTCTATCCAGATAACCCAACTAACCCGGATCCCGGTGATTTTTCTTCAGAGTTAAAGGCTACCAGACATCTTAATGCCTGTTATCATTTTAATGTATTGTGATAAGTCCAAATATTATTTTTGACACGCCTTACCATTAAATACACTGTGACCCAAATAATCGAATTAATGTAAATTTTTGAATTACAATTATTTTGTTTTTAACACGCTTTTATTAGCTTGGGTTGTATGTATGTATGTAACGGAATCTTTAAGCTTAATTTTCACCAACTTCCAGCGATTCGACTTCTTTGAAACTTTGCACACGATCAAGGACCCATGATAATGCAATAATCTGCAAACAGTATCCCGTTATACTGATTAGGATCGCCAGGATAAATAAATTCCTTTATAGATTTTCTGTAGGAGAGTAACAGAGAAAGAGCTAGTGCGCGACCTGCGCATGCGTGCAGTTTTGGACGTACTCTCAGCATAAGGCTGACAGAAACTTGTTCGGAGTAGTTGCGTTCTGAAACCCCATGCAACAGTGAAGCTTTAAATGAAATGATTAGATTACGAAATAGTTCGTGAAACATTTTAATATCACATGTCCGCAGAAAACTAATTGATATATCGAACTAAAAAATGAAAAATAAATAATAGTTTAAAAAACTAAAAAAACTAAAAATTAGAAAATAATTTTCATTACAAAGAGTTTGTATTACAGTAATAAAAGGTCAAACAATGAATCATAATTATATACCTCAAAATAGAATTATAATAAAATTTAAGATAATAACAGAATAATTCACTTCAGAGTAAAAAGCGTGGGGTGCATTTTACTATTTTTTCATAACTTTTCCCTCATAGATATTTACAAATGAAATAATTATAACATTTAATATATTAAGCACCCCATTATCTTAAATTTTATTATAATTATATTTTGAGGTATATAATTATGATTCATTGTTTGACCTTTTATTACTGTAATACAAACTCTTTGTAATGAAAATTATTTTCTAATTTTTAGTTCGGCTGCATATAAAAGCGTGTTTTTTTAGTTTTTTAAACTATTATTTATTTATTGAATTATCAATAAAATACATTTAACTATTTTGGTATTCTGATAGTCCTCTTAATTAAAATGCAGAGCTATAATTTTTTTCGTATTACATATGTCTCTTTATTTATTATTTAACTCAATTATTTTAAAATTAACACAATGGTAAATTGACGTTTTAGTTTATTTTGACTGAACCATTATCAATATATCTAAAGTAGAAAATTTCTTTAAAAAAAGGGCTGATAAAAAGTAGGTATATTTTGATACTTTGAGGCCTGTTTACCACTAAATTATGGAACAAATAAAAAAAAACAATAGAAGCAAAACATTATTTATATAAAAAAAAATATAGATGAATTCGGAGTTCCATCTTGCTAAACACATATCACAAACCTATTCCCAAGAAAGGATCTAAATCTCTTCCGTCTAACTATAGACCTATTTCACTTCTCCTCAGTTCTTTGTAAAGTAATGGAGAAATTCATTAATTCACAAATCCTTAAGTATTTAGAAAAACATAAAATTTTGCATGACAGGCAGTATGGATTTCCCCACAAAAGATCTACAGCAGATCTTCTTTCCTTCGTATCACACTCAGGGGCGGTCATATCGAATTTCTGAGGGGGGGAGGGGGCAAAAAACAAAAATTTTTAAAGGAGGTTCTAATTTTTTGAAGAGCAAATAAAAAATTTAAAAAAGGTCCTCTAACCTTCTTTTATTGTTTTCGCCTTTCATTATTTTTATAAAATTACACAAAACCTCCTTCTTACGTATTTCAAAATGTCCTCACTCTTCAATTCCATCATCAGCCTCACCCCTCGGACCAACCTTGGGGGGACCCTCAATAGATGCCCATATTTGCCATTAGACATGTATGAAACAATAAAATAAAAAGGATGTTGCATTTAATGGGGTGGGGTCATGGCCCCCATGCCCCCCTCTATGACCGCCCCTGGTCACACTGCTGGAATAAGTGAGTTTCTCTCTTCTGAGTCTCAGATCGTTGCCCTCAATTTTTTCAAAGCTTTTGACCAGATTTGGCATGCCGGCCGTGCTTCTCAATAAACTTGTGGGCGTCACATTTGAGAATAACCTTAACTGGCATAAAAACATTGTATATATAACCACGGCAGCTTCAAAAAACCTGGATTTCTCTTTCAGGCCAAAAATATTTTTTCCCTTCTAATTTATACACTTTGTATGTATCCCAAATACGACCCTCTTGGGAATATTGTTCTTATGTCTGGAAAATGGCTTCCCCACAACCCTCAGCATTCTTGACTCCATTTAAAGAAAAACTGTTCGCCTTATTAATGATCCTTCACTTACAGAAAGGCTTCCTTCTCTCGCCCATCTTCGAACAGTAGGGAATTTCTCGCTTTTTATAGGTACTTTCATGGCTTTTGCTCTGAAGAACTGTCTAGTATAATTCCTTCACTCTCGGTTCCTAACATAGAAACTCGTGGTGCCGCAAGTATGCATCCCTATACGGTCCAACTGGACAGACCCCGAACTTCCCACTTTGTTCATTCTTTTATCCCTAGAGTTTCTAGAATGTGGAACGTGTTGCCTACGGAGGTCTTTCCTTCCCCCCAAATCTTTAAGAATTAAAGTCTCGTGTCAACAAACTTCCTCTTACCTCGCTTAAGAACCGACGGTACGTTAGTATTTAGGCTTTAAGCCTTCGTAAATTGTCCTAATATAAAAAAAAACATTATTAAAATCAGACAACGATATTACTCTCTTTTTTAATGCAGATTTGGACTCTAATGATTATTTTATAAAATACGCATAACACAAATGTTTGCTATAAAGAAAAATATTTCGTAAAATATCGATAATATACTAAAATTTTGTCTGAGACACCCAGTTTTACAAAACCAAATTGGGTTTGATTTAATTATAAAGATAAATCTTAACATAAAAAAATAAAGCGGCGATAAACGATGCATCGGATTCATTCAAAATTGTTGACACACTTGCTAGTAGTATTAAAAAGTAGTTTGGAAATAAAGAGTAAAATAAATAAAAATCAGTTTGTTTCTTTTCACTTTATAGTGTTTTCGTTTTTGCCAAAAGGTAAGTGTATTAACTAGGTATGGAATTTCAGAATTAGTCACGATATAAGTCGAATTTATGTGTTAAAACCAATCATACCGACAAAAAAAGAACGTAATTTGTATGGATTATTTCCCGTAGAAAACCGATTAATACTTTCGGAGAAATTTTACAATTTAAGTTAGAAAATACGAATAAATAAATAATAGTTTAAAAACTAAAAAACACGCTTTTATATGCAACCGAACTAAAATTAGAAAATAATTTTTCATTACAAAGAGTTTGTCACTTCAGAATAAAAGCGTGGGGTGCTTAATATATTTTTCATAACTTTTCCCTCATAGATATTTGCAAATAGAATAACTATAACATTTAATATATTAAGCACCCCACGCTTTTATTCTGAAGTGACAAACTCTTTGTAATGAAAAATTATTTTCTAATTTTTAGTTCGGTAACATATAAAAGCGTGTTTTTAGTTTTTTTAAACTATTATTTATTTTTCATTTTTAGTTCGATATATCAATTAGTTTTTTAAAAATAAATGCTCCAGTTTATTCACTAAAAAATTCCTTCGCCATTTTGTCAAGAGACACAGAGGATCTGTAAAGGAATTTATTTATCCTGTCGGTCATAATCAGGATAACGGGATACTGTTTTTAAATTTTTGCATTGTCATCGGTCCTTGATACGTGTGCAAAGTTTCAAAGAAATTGAATCGCTGGAAGTTGGTAAAAATTAGGCTCAAAGATTCCGTTACATAGATAGATAGATAGATAGATAGTTACAACCCAAGCTAATAAGAGCGTATTAAAAAAGGGTACCAAAATAAGATAAAATTTTAAAACGCAAAATGAGAATATTGTTTAAAATACAGGGTGGCCTACCATATTCGACACGGTCTGTAGCTGGATAACCATGGGTTTAAAAAAAAGTAAATACTGAAACATATACAGGTCGGATAAGGCCACAGTATAAAATTATTTTACTCTATACAGGATGTCTCAAAAGTGTGACGTATCAAAGCTATATTTTTTAAATGGAACACTCTATATTTTATGACGGTTTTAGATTCTGCATAAAAAATAACTCAAGTTTGTTTATAGTACTAAGTATCTAATTTTGTTCGTTTTTGTGATATTTGATTTTTTGAAAAATGCAGAGGTAAAATTAAATTGATTTTACTTTAAAATTTATTACAAGATTAGAAAAAGTCTGCCATATCATACGTAGGTCAAATCAAGATCAAATATTGTACAGGGTGATCAAAAAATAATTTTAATTTTTTAGAAAATCCAATAGCCATATCTCTCTTATTTTAAATGGAACATCCTGTATTTTTTTACACCACATGATGACGAACCAAATGCTCTTTCAAATGGTGTATAGGTTGCCTATACCTATCTTTTATACTTTTTAAGTAAATTTCGTTTTAACATATTTTTATTCCAAATGTCTATTTAAATGTAAGTAGGCTGTGATATAGCTATGCCTATTTACTAAGCCGTTATTGCAAAATGTAAATTTGTTGGAAAAAGCACAAAATTAAAAGATTTTTCATTATCTGCCACTATTTTTAAAATTCGCAGAAAAAAAAATTCATTAGTTGCTTATAATGCTACTTCCAATAACACTTATTTCAGCTGAATGTGGTAATGATAATACTTGTGTTTTTAAACAATCCTAATAACGCCTCTGGTAAGTTATGACGACATTATCTGACCTATAACTCGTTTCTTCCATTATCCATAATCACTGTGTCAAATTTTTTAAAGCAACTATTAAGGTTATCAGATGGTTTCTCCTGGAATATTTTTCAGGATTAACTCTAGACTAAAGTAGACCATTTTTTCACATCCTACCAGTATTATATCATCTTGTTGTTGTATATAGAAGAAGGGTTTTTATTTAAAATCTTTGAAATTTCTTTTAAACTGACTAAAACACTAGTAATCAATAAATGGTCGTTGTTATTTTCTTAAGAAAAATATTAATGGCTGCTATGTCACAGCCAACTTTAATTTAAATAAACATTTGGACTAAAAATTTGTAAAAACAGATTTTACTAAAAAAGCACAAAAGATAGGTATAGAAAACTTATGCACCATTTGAAAGAGTATTTTATTTGTCATCATGTGACGTAAAAAAATACAGGGTGTTCCATTAAAAATAAGAGAGATATGGTTATTTGATTTTATGAAAAATTAAAATTATTTTTTGATCACCCTGTACAATATTTGATCTTGATTTGACCTACGTATGATATGGCAGACTTTTTCTAATCTTGTTACACATTTTAAAGTCCAAAGTGTTAAAAGTGTTAAAGTAAAATCAATTTAATTTTACCTCTGCATTTTTCCAAAACATCAAATATCACAAAAACGAATAATATTAGACACTTAGTACTATAAACAAACTTGAGTTATTTTTTAAAATAGAATCTAAAACCGTCATAAAATATAGGGTGTTATTAAAAATATAACTTTGATACGTCACACTTTTTGAGACACCCTGTATAGACTAAAATAATTTTATACTGTGGTCTTATCCGACCTGTATATGTTCCAGTATTTACTTTTTTAAAAACCCCATGGTTATCCAGCTACAGATCGTGTCGAATACGGTTGGCCACCCTGTATACTTCTGAAATTATGCAATTAAGAAATATTTTCCTTTTTTAGACAAAATCAAAAATGAGACAAATAAGATCTGTATTAGGACCAATTTTCCATGTGTGTTTCTTGTCTCATCATTTATACACGTTTTTTCATGGACACAAAGTACACAGGGAGGTGGAAAAAATTGAACTGACCGAGACCGATCTGAGAATCCTGGACATGAAAAATTTCTCAGCAGTATTTTTTACTAATTGGAATTTGGTAAGCAAGCACATGTCAGGCTGTAAGCAAATTATTAAATTTTGCAAATATATTTTTTTACTATACTTATGCTGCTTAAAAATATACATACATACAAATATACAAATACTCATCCTCTACTTATGAGCGGCCAAGTTTTACAGAGCAAAGACATCTTCAATCTTGTGGGCGTCACATTTGAAAGTAACCTCAACTGGCATAAACACATTGTTTCTATAGTCACGGCAGCTTCAAAAAAGCTTGGATTTCTCTTTCGAGCCAAAAGTATTTTTCCCGTTCTAATTTATACATTTTATATATGTGTCCCAAATACGACCTTCCTTGGAATATTGTTCCCATATCTGGGGCATGGCGTCCCCCACAACCCTAAGCATTCTTGATTCTATTCATAGAAGAGCTATTCGTCTCATTAATGATCCTTCACTTACAGAAAGGCTTCCCTGTCTTGCCCATCGTCGGGCTGTGGGGGATTTATTGCTTTTTATAGGTACTTCCATGGCTTCTGCTCTGAGGAATTGTCCAGTATAGTTCCTCCACTCACGGTTTCCAACAGAGAAACTCGTGGTGCCACGCGTATGCATCCCTATACGGTCCAACTGGACAGGCCCCGAACTTCTCACTTTGTTCTTTTATCTCTAGAGTTTCTAGATTGTGAAACCTGCTGACGTCTTTCCTAACCCCCAAATCTTTAAGTATTTAAGTCCCGTGTCAATAAACTCCCTCTTACCTCGCTTAAAACAACCACGGTACGTTAGTATTTAGGCTTTTAGCCTTCGTGGTTTGTCCAAAAATAAAAAAAAATAGCGGTAACCTTCTTTCGCATGAGCATCATTTTACACAATAGAGACATTTAGCACCTCTTAAAATCACAGACGTTTTTTGGCCTCCTTATGGTTATCGTTAATAAACATAACGATTACAGCAGCAGTTTTAGACAGAGATTTTGCAGCCTCTTTTAAGAAATATATCTTGCGTCTGCGCTTTCGACACATAACATTATTTTTACCTGTGGTTCACCGATTTTAAAGTTTACGAAAAATCAATACTTACTTTTATTCTCCATAAGTTATATATTGATATTTAAATATATGCAAATAATTTTCTTGATTTTGTTTTTCAAAGTAGATGCAACAATACAGTAAGGGCAAAACACAAAAAGTAAGGTTAGGTTTGGTAGTAGAATAAAAAGCAAGTGTGCCAGATTGTAACATGTAAATAGATTACTGATTTAAAACATCCTTAAAAATGCAAGTCCGTTTTAATTTCTTTACACTATTTTATTTTTCTTCCAGCTATGGATTTTTCGCTAATTAGAGCCTATGTATCAATGATATTAATACGGCATTAAAATGTCAACCTTCTTAAATAATTGATATTAAAAATTCTACAATCCAATCCGACAACCACGCAGTTTAACAATAACGATAACGATAACGATAAGCTCTTCGGTATTCATCCGTAATTAAAGGAGTCCGGTATGGTTAATAACGATAACGGATCATGTTTGCGTTACCGCGCAGTCTCAGAATAACGTTAACCACAACGGAATTGCAAAATAAGAGGTGCAAAATGTCTCTAATAATCCACTGATCTGTACCAAACTATGATTCTTTATTAACAAATCGATCAAATATTACGTTTTTAGATAATTCAAGCACTTTACTTTGCCCTGGCAGTATTTTACGATATTCTACACATATTTTCGTTAAAAGACGAACTAAAAGACAAGATAGACCAATGGAAAGGATTTTTATTCACCAGTTTCGTGTTTCCATGTTCGATATTTGTTTCCGCCATGTTTTGGAGTGTTTATTCCATAAACAGAGAGTGGGTAAGTATGCAAGAGCATTCAGTTCAAGTATTTTTTAAAACAAATTGTTATAAATTTGTATTAAATTACAAACTTATTCAAGTTTTTAGGATATATGAAAGGGCTAGTTCCAAAATGTACAATATCCAACATTACATTTTATAAAAACTATAAATTAAATGTAATGAATTCTTTCTTAAGTTTGAATACTCTGTTATGGATGTAGTCACGGCCTAAAAATGATTTATTTAAATTCAGTGCAAAAATACAAACATTGAGACATATAGGGGAAAGTGGGGTGGATTCATACAAGGGGCACCTACATACATTGAGTTTATCTGAAGTTAGACAAGAAGTAAAATGGTAACGTAAGTGGGTGTGCACAGTTTTTATGTGTGTTTACAGACTAGTGAAGTTTCACAATTTTCGGTGCGGTAAGATCGAGTGCACAACACGGAACGTGTTTTTGCCTCGCGTAAGTAATTTCATAACGTAACTTTGGACATATTTTTGGTACAGTTACTATTTGTTTGGATTAATTATTGCTATTTAATCCTAATTACTAATAATACAAAGGCACTAATTTAATGTGTAAATTAATATAGATAAATACGGTTTTTCTATTTCAATTTATTTTTATTAATTAGCATGTGATGGGGCAGATTCATACACAAGTATATGGGGCACATTCATACTGTATAATTGTACCCCTGGCCCATTATGAATATTTTTTAGCTACTATTTTCTGTTACACCAACGATTATAGTTGTAAATATTATATAAAGTAGATTAAGTTTCATTTTTACGGAAAAAAACAGGGTGTTTTATGAACTTTGTGTCTTTGGATGTCAAGGATCAGTTAATTTATCAGACATAGTGATGATATAACCATAGATCTTAGGTCATAATCTGTTAATAACATAGGCATATTAATTTTGGGTTTTGTAAGTTAATGTATCTTTGTGTTAACTAAAGTTTTTTTATTTGATATAATTAATAATGTATAAGCAATATTTATTTTTACATTTTGAGATTGTTACTTTTAATATATATAACTGACTAAAACAAAAAATGTTATTAAATGTCTTTGGTAGATAACTATACATGTAACTTAAAGACCGTTTAATGACACTCTGTTCAATATTCGTTACTTATGTTCATATCACGGAAACGATGCGATGTTAAAATAGACATTAACAGATTTGGATAAAACCTGTTTTTTAATTTTGAATTTTACTGTTTGTTTTGTATGTTAAAAAAATGTATTTGTGTTTTTTTATAAAGTATGGTATAAAACAATAATAAACAATAATTATGACGAATTAATAGTGATGTTAAATGTGCCCCTTCGGTTGTATGAATATACCCACTAATGGGGTACATTCATACATTTTGCTTTTTTGTAAAAGTCTTATGAAAACTCGCGCATGTAGATTTTCAATAATATTAAGGTTCTACTACAATATAAAATAGTTAAGCTACTTGTGTGCCAAATATTAACTCGATTGGTTGAAAAATAAATGCAATATGGCAAAAAAACCAAAATAAAAATTTAACTTTGACGGCTTGTAACTCGAAAACGAATGACATTTTGAAAAAAAATGTATATGAAGCTCTACCCTTATTTTTTCAAGTAGAATCATCCCCTTAAGTCTTGTTATCGATTTTTGAATCACCCTGTATATTAATTTTTTCTTATATTTTTTTAACGCTCTTTATTTTTGATTTATATTTTTAGGTTTTACCAGAAGTTTGCGATAAATATATTCCAGGATGGCTAAATCATTCCCTTCACACTTCCATTGTTGTTTTTCTCATAATAGAAGTTCTGATAGCCAATCAGCTGATGCCCAGTTTTAAAACAGCTCTGATAGCTTTGACGGTATTAACAGTGATATATGACGTAATGTAAGTAAAAATTTAAAAAATTCCAGAAGTAGGTCAAAAGAAAAAAGGTAATGGTTCGATATAGCGGTTTTCGTTATTATAAGACATTTTCGAAAAATTCTTTTTCAGGGCGTTTCTATAGGTCGATTATGACACAAATCTTTGTGCGCGTTTTCCAAAATCCATTTCAATAATTTATTATTAATAAAAACATATTTACGGGACGGTGGAGTGAACAGGGGTGCTGGGTGGGGACAAAACAGTATAAATCCAACGTCAAACACAAGAAAACATTAATACACTGCACACGGGGCACATGAAAAATGTAAATTAATTTTGAAAAATATTAAATTTTTCGAAAAACTATCCCACACATATGAGATATCTCGCCCGCCATTAATTAAAGAAGGAAAATTCATTTTGGTCAGCTGATAACATGAAGTTCGTCATTATAAAAATGACATTCTTGATAGAAGCAGCGTTGCCAAACTTCTTATGAAGAATTAACACCAAGCCTATTTCGGGGATTATCCACCTTTTCCATGAGAAACAATGGTATTTTTTGTAGAAATGCCTCTTTCTTTATGTTTAGGTATTTTCCTTTTTTCTCTACAAATTATAATAGGAAGAAGGAATAACTTAATTTTTCATATGAATTTTGTCCTGTATCTTCCTTTTTTTTAAGCTATTGACACTTTCTCACTTTATTTGGCAACATCGCAAGACGTTTACAGTTCTATTGCAAACTCTTCTTTTTATGCAGTGACAGTCATGGCGGGATTGTTGTACTATTATTTATTTTTAATTTTTTTAAACAATTTTTGGACATTTTTGTAAACAGAAAGTGCGGTGTGTACTGTGAAATACTGTTTTTGGGCGTTTAATGTACGATTTCTACTGTTTTGTCCCCACCCAGCACCACTGTTCACTCCACCGTCCCGTAAATGTTTTTATTAATAATAAATTATAGAAATGGATTTTGGAAAACGCGCACACAGATTTGTGTCATAACTGACCTATAGAAACGCCCTGAAAAAGAATTTTTCAAAAATCTCTTATAATAGCGAAAACCGCTATATCGAACTATTACCGAAAAAAAAACAATACCTGTGTAGTTTTTATTAATTATTTGTTGTGTAAAATAAATATGTAAAAAAAACTAGAGAACTAGACTATAATTCGATACACTGCTGCTTAAAATTGATTGCACAATTTGATGGATAATTTATTTTGTAACCAGTGGGGTAGCTAGGTGTGGCCGAAGTGGGGCTTCGCATTTAAAGGGGCTTTCGAGAACGCTTTAAATGTGATGCCACCAGACCTAAAATCCCCGTTTATTTTTAAATAAAAAAATAAAACAAAAAATATTCTCCACACTTGTCACAGACTGTCAGTTACCAACGTTGTATAAGTGATCCAAGTAACCGTGACAGCTCCATATAAACGGCAAATTTTAATTCATTCTTACTTAGTTGAAATCACATTTTGGTTGTCACATAAACTCAACATTTTGTTACCCATGTATGTGTTATCAAAACTGACCAGGACTTTACTTTTGTAAAAAATACCACCTTTTTTAAATCTATACGTTTTTTAATAGTCTTCCACCGCGCATTTATACTTTTTCACTATATTTAATAGATTTATCACGTCAAAGCCTATTTGGTAAGCTAGATATTGTGACGTTTGTTTTGGAATACATATGGGCCACTTGACGTCACTTGGGGCTAATATACCATATGCAACTATCTTTTGGACCAATGAGACCGGTGGACCATCAAAACTAACTTTGCATTTTTCAAAAACCAACTTAACTTATTGAACTAACCTAATTTGATACGGGCATACCCCCTACTAGGGGTAGCCCGTACGAGGGCGTAACTAAAACTTTAACTTTATGCTTTACTTCACTAACTACTTCTTATCTGATAAAAATCCATTTTAATTTCTTTCTCTCTTCTTTAAATATCAAATTTTCCAGTGTTTGTTTTGCATTTCTACGCTACCCAGTTTGTTTAATGTTTTTATTATTATAAAAGTAACCTAGAAAATTGTTTAATTTATACTTTTAAGACCTTGACACCTCACGTATATTTTTATGTAGCAAATTTCCCAATATTAAGTAAACTAATTAAAATGTATACCTATTTTAAAATGCCCAAAAATGTATATTTTTAAAATTCCCAAAATGTATACTTTTTTTATACTAGGTGTTCACAATATATTTGATTAATATATCTTGGCAACGAAAGAAAAGGGGCCTCGCTGATGCGACTTCGCCCTTGTCTATATAAGTCCACGTTACGCCACTGTTTGTAATTGTAATTATTTATTACCCGGACGGATCGCCGATTTTAATGAAATTAGATATACCTACTGGTTTTTGGGGCGCTCTTCACGAATCTGAAAGAATTTTCATTTAGGATATTCATCATCAAACTTGAGAAGCAAATTTACCTTATTTTAACTATATTTCCTCTTCTTTGAAAACCGTTCCCAATTTTTTACATATTACCTTTTTTCCAAAAAAATGTAAAGCTTTAGTTTTAATCACAGTAGTCATGGCGTTAAGAAATGATTAAAGTAAAACTATGCAATTTTATGGAAAAAATGGGTAAATTAATAGAAAAAATGGGTTTATAAAAGGTGGAAATTAAATATTAAGTCCCAATTTAGCGGATAATTGCGTGCAAAAAGAAGAGGGAATATGGTGAATTTAGGTTAGTTTTTATTAAAGTTTCATTATATATATCTTAAGAATAAGACTTGTCCGACTAAAAATTCTTAAGGATTCGTGATCAGCGCTCCAAAAAACCCCGTATACCACATTTCATTAAAATCGACGATCGTGGTTTGTAAATAATTAATTGCCAAAATATTTACATTGCTTAAATAAAAAACTTAACACTTTTAGGTAATTTTCTAGAAACCTGCGACAACTCCGATTTAACGAAATTTGGTATACGTGGGTTTTTTTGAGGCGCTGATTGCGAATCTAAAAGAATTTTTTGGCGGAAACGTTTTGTTCTTGAGATATCCATCATCAGACTTGAAATTTAAACTAATCCTATTTTCACAATATCCCCTTCTTTCTGCACACAATTCTTGATTTAAAGCTAAATTGTCACACAATATTTGATTTTCACCTTTTAAAACCCCGTTTTTCTACGTATTTTACATTATTTTTGTATTAAATTAAGTGGCTTTTCTTTGATAATGCGGCAACCATACATACACATAGGGCTTCATGGCACACTGGGATTTAAATGAATCAAAGTATAGCTACGCAATTTAATGCAAAAATAATGTAAAATACGTAAAAACGGGGTTTTAAAAGGTGAAAATCAAATATTGTGTGCTATTTTAGCTTTAAATCAAGAATTGTGTGCAAAAAGAAGGGGGAATATTGTAAAAATAGGATTAGTTTAAATTTCAAGTCTGATGATGAATATCTCAAGAACGAAACGTTTCCGCCAAAAATTCTTTCAGATTCGTGATCAGCGCCCCAAAACCCCCGTTTACCAAATTTCGTCAAAATCGAAATTGTCGGAGGTTTCTAGAAAATTACCCAGTTTTAAAATGTTACTTAAACAAAACCAATTAAAAAAGAAAAACTTTTAATACAACAAAAAATAAATAAAGCAACAAATAACTGAATTTTATGTTTCCATTTTAGATTTTTCATTGCCTATTTCATTTACGGAAGATTCGCTTATGGACTATTTCATATCTTCAGTTGGCCGGAAAGGATTATTTTCTCACTATTTAACTACTTTGTTACAGTCATTGTTATGAAAATCGGTATTGTAATAGAGAACTTTAAATACAGTCTATCTAGAAGTAGAGTGAAGAAGCAAATAGAAATTAGAGTAAATTTTGTAGAAGAATAAATTTTGTACATAAATTTTATTGTGTTTGATTTCTGATTTCTTCAAAGCAGTTTTTTATTGGGAAGATTAAAAAATAACAATAAATACTAATAGTGACCCCCTCTACCCCCTTACGTACGCCAGTGGCTGGCCAGACATCATTGACGTATTTTATTCAGGACACTTTCCAAAAGTTTTGAATTAAAGTCTATCTTTTTTATCTTTAAATATTCCACGGAGACTGAAAGCCTAAATCACGCAAAGTATTTTTAATCCCCCACCCTCCCCTAGTGATACTTGGTGAGGTTTTAAACTAACTCTCCTCCCCCATTTCCTCTTACGTGTATTTTTTGGTAAAAATAATAAATTTTTAAGTACTTAGAAAAACACAAAATTTTGCATGACAGGCAGTATGGATTTCGACACAAAAGAACTACAGCAGATCTTTTTTCCTTCGTATCACACTGTTGGAATAAGTCTCTTGAGTTCCTAGGTGAATCCCAGATCGTTGCTCTTGATATATCCAAAGCTTTTGACCAGGTCTGGCATGCCGCACTTCTTAATAAACTTCCCTCCTATGGTCTTTCAACTAAACTCTGTACTTGGCTCTCTAGTTATCTATCTGATCGTTGTATATCAGTTATTGTGGACGGCCATTCTTCAAGCTTTCACCAAGTAAATGCTGGAGTCCCTCAGGGCTCAGTTCTGGCACCAACATTGTTTCTTCTTCACATCAACGACCTTCTCTCGTCCACAACTAATTCCATTCATAGTTTCGCCGACGATAGTACCCTTCACTCCAGTTTTCAGGTTCCTAAACTCATTACTAAACCTGACTTGGAAAACAAACGCAGAGCGATGCAGATATCTCTTTCGCAGGATCTTAATTTAATATTGGATTGGGGCGCTAAAAATCTCGTCCATTTTAATGCATCCAAAACACAATCATGTTCCCTTGTCGCGAAAAGAGTCATCAAATACTCATCCTCTACTTATGAGCGGCCAAGTTTTACAGAGCACAGACACCTTCAATCTTGTGGGCGTCACGTTTGAAAGTAACTTTAACTGGCATAAACACATTGTATCTATAGCCACGGCAGCTTCAAAAAAGTTTGGATTTCTCTTTCGAGCCAAAAAGATTTTCCCCTTCTAATTTATACACTTTATATGTGTCCCAAATCCCACCTTCCTTGGAATATTGTTCTCATATCTGGGGCATGGCGTCCACCACAACCCTAAGCATTCTTGATTCCATTCAAAGAAGAGCTATTCGTCTCATTAATGATCCTTCACTTACAGAAAGGCTTCCCTCTCTTGACCATCGTCGGGCTGTGGGGGATTTATCACTTTTTTATAGGTACTTTCATGGCTTCTGCTCTGAAGAATTGTCCAGTATAGTTCCTCCACTCACGGTTCCCAACAGAGAAACTCGTGGTTCCGCGCGTATGCATCCCTATACGGTCCAACTGGACAGGCCCCGAACTTCCCACTTTGTTCGTTCTTTTATCCCTAGAGTTTTTAGATTGTGGAACCTGCTGCCCGCGGAGTTCTTTCCTTCCTCCCAAATCTTCAAGTATTTAAGTCCCATGTTAACAAACTCCCTCTTACCCTGCATAAGACATCCACGGTACGTTAGTATTTAGGCTTTTAGCCTTCGTGGATTGTCCAAAGATAAAAAAAAAAAAGAGAGAGTTTAAATACTTGAAGATTCGGGTGGAAGCAAACACCTCTGCGGGCAATGCCGTATTATCCATTAGGCTGACTAAGCTACAGCCTAGGGCGCCATGAAAAAATAGGCGCCAGACAGGGGAGTAATAGGCGCTAGACAGGGGAGTTTTTAAAAAGTTTAGGCCGGGTGGGGATTTTTGGTGACTAATTTCTCTGTGAATAAGGTGCTTTGGAATGAAATAGGCGCGAAAAGGAGGAAATGACCTTTTTTTTTACTTTATTTCGGATGGTGAAGTAAGGCGCCTCAAAATAGGCCCTACGGAGGATAGGACCTTTTTTTTTTGCTCTTCAATTTTTTGTTAGTGGAAAATAGGCGCTCCGGGAATTCTAGCCTAGGGCGCCTCAAACAGTTAATACGGCCCTGTCTGCGGGCAGCAGGTTCCACAATCTATTTTTTTTAACGCAATCATAGTTTATTTTTGAGTTTATTTCTACATGAACTTCATAAGAAAAATAATATAAATTTTTACTTTTTTATTTCTGCCTCATTTCTTTATTACTTTTAGATCCTTAAAGCATAATATTCTAAATTTATACAACTATACAGTTAAAACAGTAATGAAAGAAATGGGTACTTCTGATTATTTAACTTTTAAATTAAAAACAAACATTTTTAGGAGATTGTTTGCAATTGGTTATATCACCAAGTAGATCACCAGGTAATCGGTGCAGCAGTCGATAAAAACAACCATAACCAATTGAACTGTATGCAACCATTAAAAAAAAACTCATTAATTTCAATCTTTTGTAATTTTTTGATGGTCGATGACATTAAACACTGGTCTTGTTATGGCACTGGCTTTACGACCGCCGGCGGTTTTAATTAATTTAAGAAGAAAACCGCCGTCCGGCGGTTTTATTTATTTGCGTATATGAAAACCGCCGAAAGTATTAATTAATTTGCTATTTGCGCCGGCGGTATTTAGTTATTTTATAATGACAAATGGTTTTGTAATGTGTTTTTTTTTTAAATATAGGCCCTTGATAAACTGGCAATCTACCCACTAAACGGTAGGATAAAAATACAGTAGTGCTTTTATTTGCCTGTTTCCATCCCGCTATACTACTCAATTTTTTTTCCAAAGGGCGCTATTAACTAAACTAAAATATTAAATAATAAAGCCACAAAAAACTAAACGCAGCGAAATAAATTATTATTAAGGTTAGATTAACTTTATAGCTATTTATGTATCAAGGGCGTTACTAGGACTATAATCGCCCTGAAGGTCGAAATAGCCCGAGGACTAGATTTCGACCTGATGGGCATTATAGTCCAGTAAAGCCCGTGGTGCATACAATGCTTTATGTTTTACCCAAAAAGAGTTTTTCAATGACTAATTACATTATTTATTCGCAATATAAAAAATAAGTTGCACCTGTACCTGTATATGTAAGTAGATAATGACTGGTGTTAAGTTTGACTTTGATGTTTCTATCAGTTAGTCAGTTGGCATTTTTTATTTAACGATTTGCTCAAAATGGAAGAAATTCCACAAAATATAAGAGAAAAGGCCATAAAAGCGACCGAAAATCTTTTGCCAGTTAAATCAAGGCAACAGTATGGCATATTTGGTATTTGGAAAGATCCGAACGCAATTCTTCAAATAACCGAAACCGTTTTAATCGCATATTTTCAGGAACTGTTAAGTTATTGATTTTATTTTAATACATATGTTTGTATAAACTTGATCTTTATTGTGAGAGAAATAAAATTGGATAAGCAATAAATTTCCATATTAGCGCATTAGGGCATTATAAGCGGGCATTATCATAATGCCCGCTTATAATGCCCTAGGTGTGATAGCAGGTATTATTTTTTTTTATTTGAAAAAAAAGTCGCATCCACCTTAAGGTTATTAGCGACAATAAAATAAGCTAAGTACAATAAATTAGGATTAGAGTTTGTTTAAGATGTCTATGGCTTTAAGATAGTTCACCAAGTTTTCCACTGGGCAGTCTTTTCCAAGAAGTTGTAGAAGGCTGTTTGGGATATTGTAAGACAATCGTTCTCTAACGTATTTAGGACAGTTAATTAATATGTGAGAGATGCTGTTTGTTAAATTACATGTATCACACAGGGGTGGGTCACTATTAGAAAATAAGTAGGAATGAGTAAATCTCGTGTGCCCTAGACGAAGGCGTGTGAGAATAACCTGTAAACGTCGGTTGCTGGTTCTAGGCTTCCATGGATTAACATCGTCTTTAATTGATCTAAGCTTGGTTCTCGAAATATCCCATTCATTTTTCCATTGGCGTAACACTATGGTTTTAAAAATGACTTAATGTCTCCGGGCGCACTAACGTGAGACAGTTCGGCGTTCGCACTAGTTATTGCACTTCGCGCACTTTCATCTGCGTCTTCATTTCCCGGAATACCGATGTGCTAAGGTATCCAAAAAGCAGGTATTATTGCTACCATAATATATTCCGTTTCTAAGGTATTACAGATCAATAACAGATGGGTAAAACATAAACTATTTTTCGGCAGTTTATACAGGGTGATTCAAAAATTGATCACGAAACTTAAGGGGGTGATTCTACTTGACAAAATAAGGGTAGAGCTTCATATAATTTTTTTTCCAAATGTCATTCGTTTTCGAGTTACAGCCGTCAAAGTTCAATTTATATTTTGGTTTTTTCGCCATATTGCATTTATTTTTTAACCAATCCAGTTGATATTTAGCACACAAATCGAGCTTTGCAGATTCTAAAATTTTATTACAAAAGTAGTTTTTTTAAATACCGCCAGAGGGCACTTTACCTAAAACTTAAAATTTATTTACATCATAACTTTTCTATTTTGACAGATATCGCAAAGCTGGGGGCGCCATTTTATAGACAATCAAAAACTTAAAAAATACGGTACTCATTATTAAATTCGATAAACCTCACCGTTTAGGCACCAATAGACACCAAAGTTTTCATCAATTTCAATCAAATTACCTATATACATACAGGGTGTCCAGTAACTCAACCGATAAACTTTACGGGACGATTCTACAACAGAAAATAAGAAAAAACTTCATATAAACATATGTCCTAAACGTCTTAGTTTTTGAACTACGGGGTGTTGAAAATAAAAAAATAAAAAATTTAAATATTTGACACACCGTAGTTTAAAAAACTAAGATGTTTAGGACATGTGTTTATATACAGGGTCTTCATTTAAAAACTTTCCACTCAAGTTATCTTCGAAACGAGACAGATTTGACAAAATCGCCGAAACACGTCCAGATATTTATTCAGGGGGAACGTTTTTTACAAAAATTGGACGGCGCCCCTTTAACCCCTTAACCACCAGGGCCACCACCCCAAAATTCTTAAATGAGAAGGCGGGTCGAGTGATACATCATTTTAAAGCTCCTGACGAGTACTTTATAACCCTAGAATATGAAGTCAATATCTTCACCTATTACAAAATGGCGGTACTTTAAAAATTACCTAAATACCTGATTTGGATGGTCATATTTCCGAAACTAATAAAGTTAGATGTACCTAATGTGGTGTTTTCTTAAAGCTCATTTAAAGACCTTTTTAATGGTAAAATAATATACAGGGTTCTTAGATAAAAAAAATATGTACTTTTTCTTCTACCCTGTATATTACTACCAGTATCACCATTAAAAGACCTTTAAAAGAGCTTTAAGAAAACACCACATTAGGTACATCTAACTTATTAGTTTCGAAATATGGCCATCCAAATCAGGTATTTAGGTAATTTTATAAGTGACACACAAACAAAAAAAGTTATGGTGGATTTTATGGTAACTTGTTATTTTGGTTAAGTTGATGTCGCGTTTACTGTTATATTACATAAATGGATAATACAATAAATTCTAGTAGGCATTGAAAAAAAACTCAAATTTAAAGTTTAAAGAAAATGTGTCAAACTGGTAAAGAGGTTACCTTTTTAACAGTTTATGTAGTGTATTATCAATCAAAAAAACAACAATATTTTTAACTGCCGTAGAAAAACCTACCTGCTTGGTATATACCAAAGAACAGACTAACATTAACAAAGTGAAAGGTACAAGAACCTCGAGAAGTCGATTAGACTAGCCTCCACTTAAGCCACTCAGCCATCTCGCTTACTCCCGTACGCCACAACGAATCAGACAAAGAAACAACGTTTATTCTGCACACTTTCTTTGAAGACCGTTGGTTGGCATTTTGCATGGAATTATTAGTTTAATTTTTCTCGCTGGTCGAAGAACAAAAGAATTGCATTATCCCATTAAGACTGACATACTAATACTAAGTTAAGAATATGTTGAAGTGGAATGAACTGTTGAGTTTGTGTGTTTCTGTGATTTTTCTTATTAACAATGGAAATTCTCAAAATACAGGTAGGATATATTATGAAGAAGTGTCGCGATTACAATTTTTTAAAGTATATATTGCGCCAAGGACGTATATTAACTATTACCGGTATTTACTACAAGATATCGCACTTTTTTTTGAATTAGGTAAATGAAGTGCAGTATATTACTGGATAATTATAGTAAGAACATTTTAATAGCGCAAATTCGGTACCCTTTGAAAATAATACAAAAAAACATAAAATGGGCCGCTTGCAATCGGACTATTTTATACAAAGGCACCGCTATCCTTTACAGCGACGGGCCGATACACTATCAGGGCCGTATTAACCCTATGAGGCGCCCTAGGCTACAAGTCCCAGAGCGCCTATTTTGCGTGAGAAAAAATTTTGAAGAGCAAAAAAAAAAGGTCCTTACCTATCTTTTCAGGCACCCTACTTCACCACCCGAAGAGGTATTTCTTCTAATACTCACACCCGACCTAAACTTTTTTAAAAACTCCTCTCTGTCTAGCGCCTATTACTCCCCTGTCTGGCGCCTATTTTTTCATAGCGCCCTAGGCTGTAGCCTAGTCAGCCTAATGGATAATACGGCACTGTACACTATGGAATACAAATCCATTATTTTGGCCAAAAAGCAACTTTGAAATTTTAATGGCTCATGCTGTGTATTTCAAAGTAGATACTCCAAACTTTATGTACGCAAAATTATAAAAGGATATGACGACTTCTATTGGGGTAATAAGAAACTTGAAAATGTATTTTAAGTAAACATAAATATACAACATTTACTACATACATACTACTTATTTTATTATTAGCCTTGTTTACTAAAAAAGTAAGAGTTTAAATAATAAGAGCTATTGTTGTGTTTCCGATGCAGTCTCGCGAAGTCTCGCTACTTTTGTCAAAGATTTTTTACCCTTTTCTTTATCAGTTTTTGTACTTACAATTGCCTTCCTACTTTTTGCTACTTCTGAGTGTAAGGACAGATACAAGATTTTTTATAATTTACAAGGTTTTCCATTTTAAAATTTAATATGTTTTGTCCTACATTGTATATCCTAAAAGATAAACTCATTCTGATGAAAGATATGGATTCTACAGAATCTACCCAACAAAACAGTATTTTTTATTTATTTTATACGTTAAAAAATAAAAAAAGTTGGAAATATGTATCTCTATTACGCTTCTTAGAATAATTTAAAATTATTTTTCAGATTTGGATGATCATATTTCCGAAACTAATTGAGATCGACACATCAAATGTAGTATTTTTTAAAGCATTTTAAAAGATTTTTTGGTGGTGATATAATATTCAGGGTATTTCATTTAAAAAAATCATACCTATTGTCGTACCCTGTATATCATATGAGATAATAATCATCGGATTACTGATTAGAATACTACCGAATTAACCAAACAAGATGACATTTTAGTTTATTTTGTACAATAAAAAATAATAATGTTAAGTGGGGTGTAAATTTATAATATTTTTCCAGTAAAAGCACCTCATTTTAAGTTAGATTGGTAAGTTTCAGAATTTTGTCCAAAAAGATGAATTTCTATCCCATAGTGCGATGACCAGCTGCATCAACCGGCATATCATAAAAGAAATATAGCAAAGGCGGCCGCGAAGACAAGCATGCCGATTTATTTGCTTTAAACTTTTTGTAATTTTTTTCTTATCAAAGAGCACTGAATTTACATTTTTAAACTGTTCCTTCTATAATTACAAATGCTAAAATTAATAATGTCATAACAATTTAAATGAATAATATGTGTAAACGCACTGTGCATTGATTCAGCTTTGTTGTTGTTGCTTTACTGGCCAATATACCTTTTCACTTAGCTCAACGTGTATATTTTCTTCGATTGCTCGCAATGTCATTAAAAAAACTATCAACTTTAAAATTTTAAATTATTTGGATAAGCGCAAAATTTTACATGAGTAGTGTTTGCCATCCTTCCCGATATACCGACGTTCCGATTTCGTAGCCAAAAGCCCCGATTTACGATATAAAACAAAATATTTAATTTTGTATTAACAGAATCTGTCGAAGCAGTTTTGTATTTGTAACAACAGTGTAACTTTAAAATGCTGTTGAATTTTATAAAAACATTAAAAAATAGCAAAATATAGTACTTTAACATCAGAAATCAAGGTGTCATTGGTTATACCGGGTGTTGCTCCGTCGAGCGGGACATAGGGAATCCCATGTAAATTTTGAAGTGGTCCAATATTGGCTCCCTAATTATTTAAAAAAAAATGCTATTAGGACTTATTAAAGAGCATGGTAAGTTCCACCCAAAATGAAAATTTGAGCATTATTCAACCAACCAATAAAGAGTAAACTGCTTAATACTTCTGCAACGTAGTATCTCATTATGCACCCTGTACTCTAGAAATCAACAATAAAAACACCATATCGATTTATTAGTGACAATTTAGATCAATAATTTATAATGTCATTGCCAAAACTGAACAATTTTATACGGGAATTTCAAAAGAATCCTCGCATTTCATTTTAATTTACAGCTAATTCCAACACATGCACTCACAGTTACGCAAGACAATAAAACAAATTTTTCTACATTTAGAAGTCAATTTATGACGAAAATATCAGGATTTAATCAAATGCTCAAATATTCCTCCATTAGCTGCCAGACAATAACCCAAACGATTATAAAACTCATTTCTTACGTTGGCTAGTTGGTACATTCTGGCACATTCAGCGGAAATAGCATTTTTAGCTGGACTATATTTTCATATTTTTTTTATTGGTAGCTTAGTTTTTAAATGTCCCCATAGAAAAAAATCGTTTGGCGAAAGATCACGTCGATTTTCTTCACATTTGCAATTATTGATTACTGTGCCTGTAGTTTCAAATTTTTTATCGTCCGTTCTATTGTCAATTTACTTGGTATTGGCCTATTGGGAAAATAGGCTGCAAACATGTCTCGCTACTCTTCGATAACTATTATTTCCCTGGTAAAACCATTTTATAATAGTGATTTTTTCTTGATTGAAGTAGTTCATTATTTAAGAATGATGTGACATTGATCTGACAACTTGAGAGTAAGAGGTTAAATAATTTTTCTAGTATTTTATTATAAACTTCTAATATTACAAGGCGGGTAAGAAGATAGGAGATTCGTGTTAGGTATTTGAAATAAAGGAAGGCACAAGGAATTTGTGTTTTAATTATATTTATTAATTATTGAAAGCGATACAAAAATACACAACTAGCAAGTCACGCCATTATTCTCATAGCCTACGGCACTATCAAAAATCAAAAAGAAAACATTGTTACCAACATAACACAGGTTTGTGTTCACTAACTTATTAACATCATGTTCAGTAACCTACTCTAACACCCTCCCTCAAACCTGTAACATGTTGATCAAATCAAAACTTAAGCTAAATTTAACATTCTTACAAACTTACAAAATTTTTCTCTACCTAATGATTTTGTAAAAATATCTGCCAGTTGTTCATCAGTAGATATATATTCAATTTTTAACATATCACTATTTACTAAATCTAAAACAAAATGAAGTTTCACATCAATGTGTTTACATCTTTTATTATTTTCAAAGTTTTGAAGTAATTTAATTGTGCTTTGATTATCTTCGAACAAACAGACCGGCAAATTTAAATCAATTTCAAAATCTGATAACAAATTTTTTATATACAAAAACTCACAAGAAGCAGCACAAACTGCAACAAATTCTGATTCTGTACTTGATAATGTTACAAAGGTTTGCTTTTTAGTACTCCAACTTACTAAATTATCAAATAGTTTAAAACAATAACCACTTATTGATTTTCTATCTACAATATTATTAGCCCAATCGGCATCTGTGTAACCTACCAAGTTATTATTTGAACAGTAAAAATATAATTTATAATCAACAGTAGTTTTTAAATATTTTAGTACACGTAACAAATGTTTAAAATGTTCATCGGTTGCACAATCTTGAAACTGACCAAAATAACTAACACTAAAACATATATCTGGTCTTGTACCCATCATTATGTACATAAGACTACCTAAAAGTTCTTTATAAGGTAATTTTGTTACATTACTTTTATCAACATTTGCCTTTAAACTTAAATTCTTTTCTATTGGTGTGTTAAAATTTTTACAAGTTTCCACATTAAATTTTTTAACTAACATTTTTATAGCAGATGTCTGATCTAGAGCAACAATTTTATTTTCTACATCTCTAGTTATTTTTATACCTAAAAAGTTAAATTTATCATTAACCAATTTTTTAATATTAAAACTTTTACCTAATTTTTCCTTTAAAAAGACTAAAAATTCAATGTTGCTACAAGCAATTAAAATATCATCAACATATAAAAGAAGATAGCATTTTATATCATGATCAAGAAAACTGTATAAGCAGTAATCCGATTTAGATCTTTTAAACTTTAAATTTATCATAAAATCATTAAATTTCTCATTCCATGCCTTAGGAGCTTGTTTTAACCCATAGATTGCACGTTTTAATAAACATACTTTATTTTTATCTTCATATCTAACTTCTAATCCTTCTGGAATCTTCATAAAGACTTTTTCTTTGATTTCACTATGTAAAAATGCATTTTTGACATCTAACTGTTCCAAAATTAGCTTATAATTATTGCAAATGGATAATAAAATTCTTAGTGTTGACAGTCTTGCAACTGGAGCATGTATTTGACCAAACTCGCCAAAATCATGCTGCTCAAATCCCTAGCAACTAATCTTGCTTTATATAACCTTTTACTTTCTTCTTGATCTTTTACCCTAAATACCCATCTGTTACTAATAACCTCTTCTTTTTCCGGTTTTTCCACTAATTCCCAGGTTTTATTGTTTTTTAAAGCAGTTAATTCATTTTCAATAGCATTTTTTCCACTGATCCCAATTTGAACTTTGTTTTGCTTGTACGTAAGATTGAGGAACACCCGAGAGCTCACTCAGCAACGCAAAGCAGCTTATATCCAATTCATAGTCATCAAACCTACTTGGTAATCTTGTTTGTCTCTTTGATCTAACATTCCCTTGTATATTTTCTAAAGGATCCTCTGTTTCTGTTATTTCCTGTATATTTGTGTTTTCTATTTCCCTGTTTTCTTCTCTTTTATTTTCTTTTTCATTAATAACATTATCCTCCCAGTCACTTTCTGTCTGACATTTTACTGGAAAATACTGAAAATTATTTTCATCAAAAATAACATTTCTACTATGAATAAATTTATTTTCCTTCTCGTTCCATAGTTTATACCCATTTTCCGTATAACCAATAAATCTACACTTTATACCTTTATCATCCAACTTTGTTCTTAGTGAATCAGGAACCCTAGCATAAGCAATACATCCGAAAACTTTCATATTAGCTACAGTTGGTTTCTTTTTAACCATAATTCATAAGGAGTTTTATCCCTAAAGTGACAAGACTGAGTTCTATTAGTGATGTAGGCCGCTACGAGTACAGCATCCTCCCAAAAGATTTATCCATGTGCGCTTGTATTATCATCGATCTGGCCTTATCCATTAAAGTTTGATTCATCCTTTCAGCAACACCATTAAGTTGAGGAGTGTACGGTGGAGTGTATAAAATTTGAATTCCCTTCTGTGAACAAAAATCTATAAAATTTTTAGAACAATACTCGCCCCCATTATCACATTTTATTTTAGCAATTTTCTTACCACAAAACAAAGATGCTACCTTTGCCTCATAATCTTTAAAACAATTAAATACCTCATCTTTCTGTTTAATTACATAAACCATAACAAACCTAGAGTAATCATCTACAAATGTTACAAAAATATCGATTACCATTATGTGATATAGGTGTAATAGGACCGCAAACATCAGTATGAATCATTTCCTAGAACTCTACTTGATTTTGTACATTTAGAATAGTAAGGAAAACATTTTTGTTTACTTTTCACACAAACTTCACAAATTTTATTGTGTTCTGAATTTACAAACTGCATTCCATTAACCAAATTATTATTTTTAATATTTTGTAGGGATTTATAGTTTAAATGCCCATACCTTAAATGCCACAGTTCTTTTTCATTTGAAAATGCTAAGTTTGCAAAATCCGAATCACAATATTTAAAAATGATTTTGTATAAATTATTACAACGAATACCTTCAGCATAAATAGAATTACCTTTTTTAATAATAATTTTACTATTAAAACATTTAATTTCAAAACCAGCTTTTTCGATTGTTGATATCGATAATAAATTTACCCTTAAGCCAGGTACACACAACACATTTTTAATAGTAATATCAATATTTTTATTATTTACCTCACTTATAACTTTTAAGTCTCCTACACATGTCGCTTCCATAAATTTGCCTTTTTCTGCCAATTGTATTAACTTCGGTTCTGAAAACTGCCTTATATTTCTTAAATTTGAACAATCATTAATGTAATGATGTGTAGCCCCTGAGTCTGCGTACCATACCGTATCTTTTGCTGACAAAACTTCACTCGAAGCACCAAATGCCACTGACTCCGATGATTCTTGAAAGACATTATTTTCATTGTTTATTTTATCTGCTAAATTTGCACCGTTTTCATTTGATTGTGCCTCTTTTTGTTAACATAACACTGTTTTGCTTTATGACCCATTTTATTACATATATGACATTTTATTCCGCACACATTTTTTAAATGACCATTTTTGCCGCACTTAAAACACTTTACATCCTTTTGTGCATTGAATGACGAAGGTACATCTTTAACTATTGTTTTACACTTTTTATTTGTGTTAAATTCTAGCAACCTGCTTTTTACAAATTCAACCTTTAAGTTTGTCTCAGATAAAGTCCTTATAGCTGTAACTACACCCTCAAATTCACTTGGCATAGACAGCAACAGAAAGCATGAAATATCTGATTCCTCAAAAGTGCTACCCAGACTTTTTAGTTCTCTAAAAATTCTGTCACATCTTGCAAAATGCTCTTGCAAATCAGCACCACATATATATTTTAAATTTATCAATTCCTTTAGCAAATAAAACTTAGAACAGGTACCTTTCTTGCTAAAAATTGCTTCTAGTTTATCTATCATTTCAACTGCAACCTCAGTTTCTTTCACATACTCCAAGTGTGAGTCGGCCACACTTTGAATAATAACCATACAGGCTTTTTGATTTTTCTTAGTCCAATTTTCATCTCTGGCACTTGCAGGCACCACTTTCAATACTTCATTTAAATCCATGGCTTTCAATACTGAATACAGCCTAAATTTCCAATTATCAAACCCATTACCATTGAAAGGAATTATTCCGTGTCTATTTTCCAAGGTCGCCATTTTTCTCACAACTTCTCACGCTTTCAAATTTACTTTTAACAAACGGATACTTTTTCTTCTCCAAGCTTTACACCGAACACACTAACACATCTTCCTCATTAGGATGCCTGGGCCCATAACCAATGTTAGGTATTTGAAATAAAGGAAGGCACAAGGAATTTGTGTTTTAATTATATTTATTAATTATTGAAAGCGATACAAAAATACACAACTAGCAAGTCACGCCATTATTCTCATAGCCTACGGCACTATCAAAAATCAAAAAGAAAACATTGTTACCAACATAACACAGGTTTGTGTTCACTAACTTATTAACATCATGTTCAGTAACCTACTCTAACAATTCGTAACTTATTTTAGCATTTATCTCTTAGCTCGCGGACTAAGACGAGCTGAAATTTGTACACTGGGTACAACTTTTCATGCTCTTTAAAAAATCCTAATAATATTTTCTTCTAAAATAATTAGGGAAGCCAATATTGGACCACTTCAAAATTTATATGGGATTCCCTATGTCCCGCTCGACGGAGCAACACCCGGTATAATTTATGGCTATCCTATACATTCGCAACCCCAATTTAACCAATCCTCTATCTCTTACCGTTTCCGAGATATTACTTTGTAGTATTTTTTCTACTTTAACACCCTGGACAGGGTTCTCACTGATATTTTGCCACCCACTTTCAACTATAACTAAAAAAGAAAAAAAACGTCCTGTGTAAAAGTCACATACTTTTTTATCTATTATCTTTTGAGCATAAAATAAAGAGCAAATGAACATCAAACCTTAAGAAAAATAAAAGATAAACTTTTTTTTTAATTTTTAAATGAAATGTCCTGTATTTTATGTCACCATTAACAAAAAAAAAGGTTTACAAAAATACCACATTTCACATCTCTATATTTTTAAATAGTTTTCGAAATATGACCACTCAAATCTAAAAATTAGATTTAATTTCCATTATACCTACCTACGGCACTAAGCTGAGACTGTAGATGTAATGGAAACTATATTATCCCGATTTAAGTGGCCATATTTCCGAAACCATTGAAGATAGGTATATTAAATGTGAAGAGCAAAAAAGTCTTCTCCTCTCAGTAGCGCCTATTAATAAAATAATAAAAATTCTATGACAAAAAGGTCCTCCTTTTCACGCCTATTTCCCTATTTCATTTCAAAGCACCGAGAAATTAGCTTTGTTCGCGGGTTTGATTCTGAACCGGTTCTGGGACTATTCGCATGCGCAGTGAAAAAGCAGCGTTCGCGGTTAGTAAAATCCTGAATTTTTAGTAACAGTTCTGTGTTCGCGGGTTACAATGGAATCAGTTCGATACTGGTTCGTAACCTGATTAGCAGTCCCGGGATTTTTGTTGGAACTAAAAGTTCAGTTCGGAATTTCATTCGCATTGTCAACATGATCAGCTGTTTTCTGTTTTTGTGGTACAGAAATAAACCGTTGTATTACAGTTTATTTGTTTCTGCCACTTTTTATGCGGGTTAATATATCTGTTGAATATTTTTCTGATTCTGAGCGTATATAAACAAAGGATTTTTAATTGTATTCCGTGAATGTGATGAATGTATGTATGCAATAAAATAAATAAAGATTTAATTAAAATATTTAGACAATATTACAAGATTTTACCATTTCTTGTTGTTTGAATTTTATCTTTAGTTAAATACACATACTTATGTTAAAAACGAGAGGAGGCAGGGAAATCCCTCGTCTTCCGCCGAGAGACCTCGAGTGGCATTCGACAGTATAACAATTTACCTTTTTGTTTGAATTTAATTTTTTTGTGTAGTATCCAATTTAACCATAAAAAATCCTAACCAAAAGGCTACGTTAGAATACATCCTCAGCTGTACAGAAAATCGTTCGCGGTAATTCCGAACTAATAAATAACTAGACATGCGCTTTAAAATAATTCTAAACCAGTTCGGTTCTGGTTCAGAATCGGTTCATTACTAGACCCGCGAACAAAGCTATAACTCACCAAAATTCCCACTTAACTTTTTTAAAACCTCCCCTGTCTAGCGCCTATAACTCCCTCTCTGGCGCCTATTTTTTTCATGGCGCCCTAGGATGTAGCCTAGTCAGCCTAATGGATAATACGGCCCTGTGAATGGTAATATAATATACAGGGTGTCCCATTTTAAAAAGTTTACCTCTTTATTTTTCTTGAATTTTTGATGTTTGTTTGTTTTTTTTTAATGCTCAAAAGATAATAAATAAAAAAATATGAAACTTTTATACAGACCATTTTTAGAAAAACTCAAAATTTTGCATGACAGGCAGTATGGATTTCGCCACAAAAGATCTACAGCAGATCTTCTTTCCTTCGTATCACACTGTTGGAATAAGTCTCTTGAATTTCTAGGTGAGTCCCAGATCGTTGCTCTTGATATATCCAAAGCTTTTAACCAGGTCTGGCATGCCGCACTTCTTAATAAACTTCCCTCCTATGGTCTCTCAACTAAACTCTGTACTTGGCTCTCTAGCCATCTTTCTGATCGACGTATATCAGTTATTGTGGACGGCCATTCTTCAAGCTTTCACCAAGTAAATGATGGAGTGCCCCAGGGCTCAGATCTGGCACAACTAATTCCATTCATAGTTTCGCCGACGATAGTACCCTTCACTCCAGTTTTCAGGTTCCTAAACCCATCACTAAACCTGACTTGGAAAACAAACGCAGAGCGATGCAGATATTTCTTTCGCAGGATCTTAACTTAATATTGTATTGGGGCGCCAAAAATCTCGTCCATTTTAATGCATCCAAAACACAATCATGTTCCTTGTCGCGAAAAGAGTCATAAAATACTCATCCTCTACTTATGAGCGGCCAAGTTATACAGAGCAAAGACACCTTCAATCTTGTGGGCGTCACATTTGAAAGTAACCTTAACTGGCATAAACACATTGTATCTATAGCCACGGCAGCTTCAAAAAGCTTGGATTTCTCTTTCGAGCCAAAAGTATTTTTCCGCTTCTAATTTATACACTTTATATGTGTCCCAAATCCGACCTCCCTTGGAATATTGTTCCCATATCTGGGGCATGGCGTCCCCCACAACCCTAAGCATTCTTGATTCTATTCAAAGAAGAGCTATTCGTCTCATTAATGATCCTTCACTTACTGAAAGGCTTCCCTCTCTTGCCCGTCGTCGGGCTGTGGGGGATTTATCGCTTTTTTATAGGTACTTCCATGGCTTTTGCTCTGAAGAATTGTCCAGTATAGTTCCTCCACTCGCGGTTCCCACCAGGGAATGGTGTTGCGCCTATGCATCCCTATACGGTCCAGCTGGACAGGCCCCGAACTTCTCACTTTGTTCGTTCTTTTATCCCTAGAGTTTCTAGATTGTGGAACCTACTGCCCGCGAAGGTCTTTCCTTCCCCCAAATCTTCAAGTATTTAAGTCCCGTGTTAACAAACTCCCTCTTACCTCGCTTAAGACACCCACGGTACGTTAGTATTTAGGCTTTAAGCCTCGTGGTTTGTCCAAAGATAAAGTTAAAATAAATAATAGTTTAAAAAACTAAAAAAACACGCTTTTATATGCAACCGAACTAAAATTAGGAAATAATTTTTCATTACAAAGAGTTTGTCACTTCAGAATAAAAGCGTGGGGTGCATTTTACTATTTTTTCATAACTTTTCCCTCATAGATATTTGCAAATAGAATAATTATAACATTTAATATATTAAGCACCCCACGCTTTTATTCTGAAGTGACAAACTCTTTGTAATGAAAAATTATTTTCTAATTTTTAGTTCGGTTGCATATAAAAGCGTGTTTTTTAGTTTTTTAAACTATTATTTATTTTTCATTTTTTAGTTCGATATATTTTTTATTATGGAATCCTTGAAGTAATGGTGCAACTAACCCTATATTTTTATTGTTCATAAAAAATTGAACACTCATGGTGCAACTAACAAATTGTGTAAAAACTAAAAAATTTCTTCTTCATTTAATAGCAAAGTTTGAAATGTTGCCAACAGATGGCATCCTAGGTGTTGTTTTTATAATATAATGGAATTTATTTATCCTGGCGATCCTGATCAGGATAACGGGGTACTGTTTGCAGATTATTGCATTGTCATGGGTCCTTAATACGTGTGCAAAGTTTCAAAGAAATCAAATAGCTGGAAGTTGGTTAAAATTAGGCTCAAAGATTCCGTTACATAGATAGATAGATAGATAGATAGATAGTTACAACCCAATTTAATAAAAGCGTGTTAAAAAATAAAAAAATACAGGGCGTTTTTTTCTGTTCTTCTTGGTTTTAGTGAAAAGTGGGTGGCAAAATATTAATAAAAACCCTGTACCTTTCTGGGTATCAACTTTTAAATATAGGTATGTTTAAATAAATTCATAATATTTTGGCATAGTGTATAATATGAAGTCTCTTGGTATACCATTAAATAGTGAAGACCCTGTATTTAACTTGATTAAGATCAACACTTAAACGATACATATTATGAATTTAAATTAGTAACATAGAATTTCCTGAAAACAAAATAATATGTTAATCATGTTGAAGTTCAATGTCAATATTCCGCTTCCTCTTTAGAGTCAGAAAAAGACACACAGACACCACGCCAATCTGAGTCAGACTTGGTTTTTCTTAGAAATCGTTTTTTAAAAGTTGTTTAAAATTTTCATGACGCACCATTTAGTCCTTGGGCCAGATAATAACACTTTTAAACCCTTATTAGGGGGTTTCTTTTGACGAGTCTACTACGAATATATACAGGGTGAGTTAGAAGTCTGACAAAGCTCATTTACTCGTAATCCATAAAACTTTTTTAATGTATTTTTTTGTAGGTATATATCCAGGCATAATCCACACATTTTAAAAATATTTTGATGTAAACAGAGTTGCTCGTAAAAGCGTGACGACATAAAGTTATGTTTTTTTTTTAAATAAAACACCCTGTATTTAATATTTTTGTTTAGTTTCTCTTTATATTCTAACACTTCTTTGTCATAGGTTATATGGGGTTAAATCTTTAAATTCGGGAGATATTGTGGTTTCGTTTCGAAAAATAGAAAATTAAGGACATTTTTTTCATAACGCTACCATTTTCCCAATTTTGATTTTTTTACGTTATTTGGGCAGGAAATTACTAAATAGATTATGTTTGTAAATTTTAATATTAAAATGTATTTTAATTGTACAGGGTGTCAAGAAAACAGTGGCAAACTTAGAAAAATTAAAACCTTCAAAACTTTAAATGGAACACCCTGTATTTTTTTATCATCGGTTCACGCCTTTTAATACCTTTAGGTACATTTCCTTAAGGTTGCCCTATAGTCAGTACGTTTTGCAATATTTTAAGTTTTTTTTTCAAGAAAATATTAGTTTAAATCTAACACCCTGTATTTTCGTTGATCATTAGTTCGGACCTTTTAATATTTACACATTTCCTAAGGGGTTCTCTCTACATTATTAAAGCAGTTTCTGCAATCACAATAATTATAAAATATAAAGTTTATGCCATGCTATATACCCACAAAAAATAAATTGAAAAAGTTTTATAGTCTGCGAAGTTCCGCAAGGAATATATATATATATATATATATATATATATATATATATATATATATATATATATATATATATAAATATATATATACTAGCTGACCCGGCAAACGTTGTTTTGCCATATAAATAATTTTTAAGATGTTAAGAGGGACAACCCTTATCACTAAGGGGTATGAAAAATAGATGATGGCCGATTCTCAGACCTACTCAATATGCTCACAAAATTTCATGAGAATCGGTCAAGCCGTTTCGGAGGAGTACGGGAACGAACATTGTGACACGAGAATTTATATAAAAGATATATATATGTGATGTTACGGGTGTCGGACTGGGGGAACGCGTCCGACAAAAAAGTGACGCGTTTACCCAGTCCGACACCCGAAACATACTGATATTGACAGGTATTTAGCGGGTTAAAGCGCGATATGAATATTCGTTGTAAACTCGTCAAAAGGAACCCTACTAAAAGGTATTAAAAGCGTTATTATCATGAAATCAATTTTATTACTGGCCCAGGGACTAATGAGAAAAACAACTTAATTAATAATTTTTATTCCAGCAATTAAGTTTCCATTAAACCGTAACAGATTAGATAGCAACCTAATGTTACAAAAAAGTACATGAAAGAAATTAATGTCATAATGCAATTTGGGAGGGCAGTTTAAATATACCCGAAATTACTCGTAGCAAATGGATCTAAGTGTATACAGGGTGTCCAAGAATATGTGGGCAATCTCTCGGATTCATATAGAAGTCATAAAAATAATGCGACAAGACATATAAACAGTAGCGTAGGTAGGCGTAGCCGGTGTAGCCTACGGCCGCGCAAGAAAGGTCAGGACCTTTTTTTGCTCAATAATTTCCACCACATTGAATACACTTTTCCATTCTAACAAACCAGTCACTGAAAGTAGCTTTCCACTTTTCATGTGAAATTTCAGCGCATATTTTATCCCAGGCCTCCAGCAGCGCGTTTTCAGTTTTAAACTTTTGTCCTTTCAGCTGGCTCTTGACAAAGGAAACAACCCAAAGTCACACGGCGCTATAAGGCGGATGTTTCAAAAGTCTTAAGCCTGCATCTGTCAAAAATTGACTGGTAAGTTCAGCTCGATGAGGTGGGGCATTTTCATGATGAAGGTACCAGCTAGCGAGTTGCGAGTTTGGGCGAATCACTCTTAACTTTTCTATAAGTTTTGAAAGACATACTGTAGTGTACCAGAGAGCATTTACGGTCTCCTGTTCTTGGAGCACAACACGTTCAATTATTCCTCTTAAACCAAAGAAAACAACTATCATTTTTTGACAGATCTTGATTTGCGAACTTCGGTCGGAGTTTCTTCACCTTTGACAACCGATATCTTATTCTGTTGTTTAGTTGGGACGTCTTAATAATAAAGATAAGTTTCATCTCCCGTGACGATCGACACTATGTCTTTAGATTTACCCTCCTGGAATTGGGACATCATTTTTTTACACCAATTCACTCGTTGTGTCTGCTGCTCGGGAGTTAACTTGTGTGGAACCCAAAGAGTACAAATTTTTCTAAAACCCAAGTGCTCATGTATGATCGTGTGTAATGTTGCTAAACTAATGTTCAATGTCTCTTCTAACTGTCGATAGGTAATTCGTCGGTTTGTTTCTATAGCATTTTGGACGGCAGATATGTTTTCTGGGGTAACTACTTCACACGGTCGACCTGAGCGTGAGGCGTCTTCAAGCGAAAACGAGCCCCGCTGAAATTGTTTGTACCATCTGTCCGCCCCTGGCGAACATAATGAAGGTATTCAAAATGTCTGTTACATGATCTTGTGGTAACCAGATAAATCTAAGCAATATGAAATTAATTGCAGAAATTACTAAAAACAAAAACGATATCCTCTTTTTTAAATTTTAATTGTCCGCGATTTGCAATTATAGAAATTCGACCAGAGCAAAACGAATTCCGCAAATAAGATATTGTTCGGTGACAGTTTTTTTTAAAATATCACCAATTTAAACAAATATTTTAAAATCAAAGTATGAAATTATGTGCAAAAAAAGTGGATAATTTAGTATTTAAAGCGGGTAAGTCATTGACTGACCATTTTTAAAAATTATTTTCTTTTAACAGGATGGCACAGTTTCTTACGTGTCTATAAGAGAGTTTGACGTACTGTATACAGAGGTCTTCAGTACTTTAACACTTACAGGGTAGTAATTTAATTAATAGCTGGAAAATATAGGGCATGATACCTTAGCTTATTTTAGGAAGAAAAGTTCGTATAAACATATGTCTTAAACCTCTTAACTTTTGAGATACAGAGTGTTAAAATTTCAAAAAAAATAATAATTTTTTAAATATTCTAACTATTTTTACCCAATTTTGTTTTAATTTTTTTCAACACTATTGGTGGCATTAAGGGGTAATTTTTTTTAATCTTTGGACAATCCACGAAGGCTGAAAGCCTAAATACTAACGTACCGTGAGTGTCTTAAGCGAGGTAAGAGGGAGTTTGTTGACACGGGACTTAAAAACTTGAAGATTTGGGGGAAGGAAAGACCTCCGCTGGCAGCAGGTTCCACAGTCTAGAAACTCTGGGGATAAAAGAACGAACGAAATGGGAAGTTCGAGGCATGTCCAATTGAACTGTATAGGGATGCATACGCGCGGCACCACGAGTTTCTCTGTTGGGAACTGCAAGAGGAGGGACTATACTGGACAATTCGTCGGAGCAGAAGCCGTAAAAGTATCTACAGAAGAGCGATAGATCTCCCACAACTCGACGATGAGCTAGAAAAGGAAGTCTTTGAGTAAGTAAAGCGTCATTAATAAGACGAACAGCCCTTCTTTGAATGGCATCAAGAATGCTGAGGGTTGTAGGGGATGCCATTCCCCAGACATGAGAACAAAATTCCAGAGAGGGTCGAATTTGGGACACATACAAAGTGTATAAATTGAAAGAAGAAAAATACTTTTTGGCTCGGAAAAGAAATCCAAGCTTTTTTGAAGCCGCGGTGGCTATAGATACAATGTGTTTATGCCAGTTAAGGTTATTCTCAAATGTGACGTCCACAAGGTTAAATGTGTCCCCGCTCTGCAAAACCTGGCCACTCATAAGCAAAGGCTGAGTGTTTGCTGATTTTTTCGCGACAAGGAACATGATTGTGTTTTGGATGCATTAAATTGAACGAGATTTTTGGCGCCCCAATCCAATATTAAATTGAGATCCTGTGAAAGAGATATCTGCATCGCCCTGCGTTTGCTTTTCAAGTCGGGTTGAGAGATTGGTTTGGGAACCTGAAAAGTGAAGTGAAGGGTACTATCGTCAGCATAACTATGAATGGGATTGGTTGTGGAAGAAAGAAGGTGGTTGATGTGAAGAAGAAACAAAGTTGGTGCTAGTACTGAACCCTGAGGCACTCCAGCATTAATTTCGTGAAAGCTTGAAGAATGGCCATCAACAATGACTGATATACGTCGATTAGAAAGATAACTAATTTATTACTAACTTAATTACATTTATTAAGTCCATTGGCGTCTCGAGAGGCAATTGAAGAAATATTTCCAACAAAAACGGCACGCCACTGACTGTGTAAATATGTATAAAATTTTTGTGCTTTCTTTAGATTAAGCAAATAAAAATGCCGCTTTTATGTCTCTTAATTTTTTTCCGTATCTTGTTTAGTTTGGGAGAAAAAAAAAATTCACTTAATTGCATATTTTTAGACCATAAAACAAGCATTGCGGGATCTTTTTCTTTTAAAAATTAGGTTTAATAATTTTTAAATTAGCAATAATGTAACAAATACCTATTTAAATAAGGTTTATATCCAGTATAACAGTTTTTACCAAAATATGTGTTTTCGAAATTTTTTGGTTTTTGAAAATTTTAACACCCTGATGTATCTCCAAAGTTAAGACGTTTAGGACATGTGGTCATATGAACTTTTCTTTCTAAAATAAGCTAAGGAATCATACCCTGTATTTTCAGCCATCAATTAAATTACACCCTGTATATTATTACTCAACTTATTTTTTTTTAGTTCGGTGAAAAGGGTAATTTATCTGTCAAGTCTGGGGCACTCAGACTGATCTGTTCTTTTTTCTTTATTATTTGAGCATATGCCGCACGAACAACGTACGGCAGAGAGAAAAAATAGGTCTAGCATCTTTCTCTCTGGCGATCCTGGCTTGGGTTTTTCTCTTGGGACCACCGCGAAAGTGCACCCTTTAAAGAAAAAAATATTTTTAAAATCGGTCCACAAACGCCGAAGTAATCGCGTATCATACACACTCCTCCTCCACTCACGGTTCTCAACAGAGAAACTCGTGGTTCCGCGCGTATGCATCCCTATACGGTCCAACTGGACAAGCCCCGAACTTCCCACTTTGTTTGTTCTTTTATCCCTAGAGTTTCTAGAATGTGGAACCTGCTGCTCGCGGAGGTCTTTCCTACCCCCAAATCTTCAAGTATTTAAGTCCCGTGTCAACAAACTCCCTCTTACCTCGCTTAAGACACCCACGGTACGTTAGTATTTAGGCTTTTAGCCTTCGTGGTTTGTCCAAAGATAAAAAAAAACACAAAAATGTACAGGCGAATCGAGAACCTTCTTCTTTTTGAAGTTAACGGATGTCCTAAAGTTTTGCCACCCGCCTCATTTGACGACAACATCTTGGTATACGAAGAAGCTGCGCTTGAGAGTATTTGGGGCACTTACGTCTCTTTCGATATTTAAGACCATTCCTCCTCAATTCCAACGATATCGTACTCTTAGAAGATATGTATTGCCTAGCCAGTCTCCTCGTTGACATTCCAATCTGGTTTTTGCTCTTTTCACCAATCTCTCTGACCTCTGGACCCTTATTCTTGAATCTCTGGGAGGAGAACTTTGCGGGAAGTGAGTAAAGTTCACGAAAATATTGTCAAAACAGTATTCTTAAAAAAGAAGAAGTTCACTGTGAGCAAGCAACTCCCGGGAACTAAAGTTCTCCACCTCTTGAGGTGGAGAAAATTCGTTCCCGCCGTTCTATAACCTTTCCCATAAAAGTTCCGGGAGTGTTCCCCTCCCGGAGATTCAAGAATAAGCGTCCTGTGCGGTAAATGCACGTGGTCTTCCACTGTTTGGGAGATTCAGACATGGTATTCCCTGCTCGCAATCCGCTATTGTTCTATAAATGGTTCTGCGTGAAATGTTTTCATTCTGGAATATTCGACAGATTTCAGCTTTGGGTATCCGCCCAACTAACTTGTAGATACTTTTTCTTATTTCTAATTTATACGACATCTTAAAGCGAAAACTTCAAAATAAATAAATCTCAACTGACAGTAAATAAAGTAAATAAACTTTTGTTTTTAAAGGCAACTTGATATTATTTTGTTTTTGTTAAAATTTAAGACAATAGCCTAGTTTACACCGGGAGGTCAAATTTTTAGTTCGAAGGTCTAAATGACGTCACGCATACTTTATTCACGGTGTAAACACTTGAGTATTAAAATTTGCTACTCCAATTCAGTCCTTCTCAAATGGGGGTGACCAAATATGATTTTCTTTGGTGTAAACACGTCGGACTTTTTTAGTGGACCAAAATGACAGCCTTGATCTTTGACAGTGCGCATTTCGATGAAAAAGACGTTGAATTTCGGTTTTAACCTAATAATTTTGTTGTTTGTTTATATTTTTAAAATTTTGTTAATATTTAACCAAAACTGTTTTCGTATTTTTTTCAAATACAATTTAAAAGCGATACAGTTTTTAAAAGATAATAAACGAGGTTAGGTTCTGGTCATATGCTCAGCTGTCATTTTGGGACTAGGATTAAACGTGAATTAAATTGATCCATAAACTAAGTTGGTGTAAACACTAGTGAACTAACAAAAATAAGTCCTAGGTTTGGTCCACGGTTCTAATTGGTCCTCGCGGTGTAAACTAGGCTAATGAGTTTTGTGCCAAAAACTTTTAGGACATACGTTATTAGTAAGCTAATGATTCACACGCCTAAGGATATGTATTATTTTCTAAAACACCTTGTATATTAAAACCAATTTTGTAGAAACTGTACAGGAAAGTTTCCTGTTGTTATTTAATTTATAGTTTATTTAGTGAAAATCTCACAATAAAAAAACTATTTTATATTGGCCAAATTTTTAATTAATCTTAATTCAACTTAACACCCATAACAAAGACCGATGGGAATGTTTACAATAACCAAAAGAGGTTTAAATTATTTTTTTCTTTAAGTTACCATGATAAAATTTTAATAACTAAATATCACAGTCCATCTAAATAATATTTGGCAACTTTCACTTATTTGATGGTCAAAGAGAACAACAACAACGTTGTTAAACTGGTTCTGTTTATAATAAAATAGCTTTGTTCGCGGGTCTAGTAATGAACTAATTCTGAACCAGAACCGAACGCAGTTTAGAATTGTTTTAAAGCGCATGTCTAGTTATTTATTAGTTCGGAATTTTTAATTACCGCGAACGATTTTCTATGCAGCTGAGGATGTATTCTAACCTAGCCTTTTGGTTAGGATTTTCATGGTTAAATTGGATACTACACAAAAAAAAATAAATTCCAAGAAAAAGGTAAATTGGTATACTGTCGAAAGCCACTCGAGGTCTCTCGGCGGAAGACGAGGGATTCCCTGCCTCCTCTCATTTTTAACAAGAGTATGTGTATTTAACTAAAGATAAAATTCAAACAACAAGAAATGGTAGAATCTTCTAATATTGTCTATAGTTTTTAATTAAATCTCTATTTATTTTATTGCATATATACATTCATACGGAATACAATTAAAAATCCTTTGTTTATATACGCTCAGAATCACAAAAATATAAAAAAAATATTTAACAGGTATATTAACCCGCATAAAAAGTGGCAGAAACAAATAAACTGTAATACAACGGTTTATTTCTACGTACCACAAAAACAGAAAACAGCTGACCATGTCGACAATGCGCATGAAATTCCGAACTGAACTTTTAGTTCCAACAAAAATTCCAGGACTGCTAATCTGGTTACGAACCGCTAACGAACTGATTCCATTGTAACCCGCGAACACAGAACTGTTACTAAAAGTTGAGGATTTTACCTAACAGCCGAACGCTGCTTTTTCACTGCGCATGCGAATAGTCCCAGAACCGGTTCAGAATCGAACCGCGAACAAAGCTAATATGTTTCAAGAAGGGTAAATGCTCTGGGTGATGGTTCTTTGATGGTTCATCAGATGGTCGTATAAACACTCCTCAAAGCCACAAAAGAAATTTAAAAATCCTAATAACAAAGTGTAGGAAACCTTTTAAAAGAGAACAATAATTTAAAAATAATAGTTTAAAAAAACTAAAAAACACGCTTTTATATGCAACCGAACTAAAAATTAGAAAATAATTTTTCATTAAAAAAAATATTGTCACTTCATAGTAAAAAGCGTGGGGTGCTTAATATATTAAATGTTATAATTATTATATTTGCCTAATATCTATGATGGAAAAGTTATGAAAAAATAGTAAAATGCACCTCACGCTTTTTACTATGAAGGTGACAATATTTTTTTTAATGAAAAATTATTTTCTAATTTTAGTTCGGTTGCATATAAAAGCGTGTTTTTTAGTTTTTTTAAACTATTATTTATTTTTCATTTTTAGTTCGATATGCATTTATGTATGTATAAAAGTTTGGAATGTTGCCAACAGATGGCAACCCACTAAAAAATTTTTCGCCATTTTGTCAAGAGTAGCAAAGTTTTTCAGATGGACTTTCTGAAAATAACCTAATATAAAATTTGAGTAAAATCGATTCAAGATCGAACTCTTGAAATGGCCGGTGGTTGGTACCACTGGGACGTACAGGTGACAGATGACACTTGGTGGTATCAAGCAGTGGTTATAATAATATACTGGATTTTTTTTCCTGGCGATCCAAACCAGGATAACGGAATACTGTTTGCAGATTATTGCATTGTCATGGGTCCTTAATACGTGTGCAAAGTTTCAAAGAAATCGAATAGCTGGAAGTTGGTTAAAATTAGGCTCAAAGATTCCGTTACATTCATAGATAGATGGATAGATAGGATGGATAGATGGATAGATAGTTACAACCCAAGTTAATGCAAGCGTGTTAAGAAAGCAGGGTACATTGCAAAAAATTATAGAAAGTATTCAGAAAGTAAAATTTCACTGTTAGCTACCTTTGAGGTGTAAATTACTTGCTTATTTTAAACAAAACACCTCGTATGTTGGTCGATTTTTTGATTCTAGGAATGAAAAGAAGGCAAGTTTCTTCAGATTTCATACTATTATGTCAAACATTTAAAGGTTTTTAACACGCTTTTATTAGCTTGGGTTCTATGTATGTATGTAACGGAATCTTTAAGCTTAATTTTCACCAACTTCCAGCGATTCGATTTCTTTGAAACTTTGCACACGTATCAAGGACCCATGACAATGCAATAATCTGTAAACAGTATCCCGTTATACTGATTAGGATCGCCAGGATAAATAAATTCCTTTATAGATTTTCTGTAGGAGAGTAACAGAGAAAGAGCTAGTGCGCGATCTGGGCATGCGTGCAGTTTCGGACGTACTCTCAGCATAAGGCTGACAGAAACTTGTTCGGAGTAGTTGCGTTCTGAAACCCCATGCAACAGTGAAGCTTTAAATGAAATGATTAGATTACGAAATAGTTCGTGAAACATTTCAATATCACATGTCCGCAGAAAAAATAAATAATAGTTTAAAAAAACACGCTTTTATATGCAACCGAACTAAAAATTAGAAAATAATTTTTCATTACAAAGAGTTTGTATTACAGTTATAAAAGGTCAAACAATGAATCATAATTATATACCTCAAAATAGAATTATAATAAAATTTAAGATAATAACAGAATAATTCACTTCAGAATAAAAGCATGGGGTGTTTAATATATTAAATGTTATAATTATTTTCATTTGTAAATATCTATGAGGGAAAAGTTATGAAAAAATAGTAAAATGCACCCCACGCTTTTACTCTGAAGTGAATTATTCTGTTATTATCTTAAATTTTATTATAATTCTATTTTGAGGTATATAATTATGATTCATTGTTTGACCTTTTATTACTGTAATACAAACTCTTTTGCAATGAAAATTATTATTTTTAAATTTATAGTTCGGTTGCATATAAAAGCGTGTTTTTAGTTTTTTTAAACTATTATTTATTAAAATATTTGTGAGTTTTCAAGAATTTATGACAAAAACAAAAGTTAATTTTCCGATATGGGGCAACTTTATTATCTTTAATAAAACCCTTTCTTTCTCTGAATTCTAATGCACCTACTATGGATGGTGAAGGGGAGGATAACCATCTTTTATGGCGGACAAGTTGAAAAAGTGGCCATCGGAATGTAACAAATTGGGATGGCGCCACAGTAGCCAGTGGAGAGATTTTGTGTATTTCTTTTCTTTTTAATTTGTATCTATCTGTCCTTTTTCATTTTGTATCTCACTCCTAATAATTCATGCTCATTGGTTAAAAAATCTCCTCTGGCTCCTGTGGCGCCACCTTAAGTTGCTCCTTTCAACGGACACTTTTTAAAACATTCAGATGGTTATCCTCCCCTCCACCATCATAGCACCTACGTTTTGTAACTAGAAATCTTGATTCTCATTTGTTTATTCCGCTGGGGTAAAATTTCTACTCTTAGTTTCAGAAAAATAAATTTTATTTTTGTCATGAATTCTTCAAAAATCTTTAAAACCTCAAATTTTTGGCATAGATATTGCTAATAAAAAATTGCCTTATCTTTATTTCCTAAATCCAAATACAAATATACAGGGTGTTTAATTTAAAATAGACAAGTAATTTGCATTTAAAAGTAGTTAATAATAAATATTAGTTTCTGAACACTGTACAATCAACATAACAAATAATAATAATAAAATTAAATGTAGCATTTATTTGTGGATACTAAAAATCTATTTTTGTGCTAGATTTATGTCTTTATGAAGTTATCGTGTTCGCTGAGTAGAAAAATAAAATTATACAGCTAAAATTATATTGATGTAATTAAAAACTAATAGTTTTCCGGTTTCCTATTTAACCAAACTGGAAAAATGGAGGATTTTTTAGGATGATCGCTTACTTTAATTGAAATCAGCCACACAGAAAATTCAATGAAATTCGATTAACATAACTGAACGGATGATGGGAACCCGTTGGTTCCGACCAATGGTTAAATCAATTAAATTATTCGAACGGACTCAGTCAACAAGCTGAAAAACCCGTGAAGAAAACAGAAGAAAAGTGATTGTGTAGATGAGAAATAATTAAAAATTATTCGATATTATAATTGTTATGCTAACAACTTCCTTGATTTGGGACTGTTGCCTATTGTATAAAAGGTTTTATGAAAATGCTTTCTTATTTCAATTCAGCAATGAAGCAGATAGTCGAAAGATACCCAGCAAACACTATTTGCCGTCAATGTACATTTTCATATTGGCATTGATGGTAAAGCATTGGCAATTGGTGGCAATATTATGCCAACATCTTATACACTTTAAAAAGTCAACCCTAAATAAACACTTAATTGTCAATAAATTTTACATGCAGGCGAATTGCCGGCAAGCATACAAAAATGGCGGCATACCAATCCTGATTAAATAAAGCAGCGTGCCTTTTGTTTGTTGCAGGCAAACCTAAATATTGGATTATTAACATATGCATGGTATTCAACTAACATTCGAGCAATTTTTTTGATCTGTTTTATTTATAATGGCGGCTAAACAACATTATTTTATGTTTTTTTACTATAATTTAAAGGAAATGGCCTTTTCCTAACATTTTATTGATACAAATCATGCAAATAAAAATTAAGTCAAACAATATGTTTATTATGTATTTTTGAGAGAATAAAAATAAAAATGATGGTAAAATTAGCTAGGTTAATTTCGACGATTTCGATCGAAGGTGATAAATTCAAATTTCCCGCTTGGCCGAAATACAAGATTTGACAATTTGACAGATGTGGCAACCTTGCTTTTGTTTGGCCGCTTTGTGCAATTGTTTTCTACGTGGTTTTCTAGCTTTTAGTTTCTTTTTAAAAAAAAAAAAGAGTTTTTAGTAGACATAATTAAGTGTATTCATTACCTAATTAGTGTGTGTTGTGTAATTAATTGGTGATGGCTAGTCAAGAAGGCGGGTTATTCAAGTAGACTATTAGGAGCTGTAAACATTTTGTTTAAAACCTTTTAAATTTGTAGATACCTAAAAAAATTATATGAAATCAGGGAGACGTCTTAATAAAAAAATTTTATATATATTTAATAGTTTTTTTTTGACATTTAACTTCTTTAAAATATGTCTCCTATGTTTTGGATCTGAAAATTGAGTGTAATAAGTGTCCCTTAAATACTTAGGTACTATTTTAAAGTGTTTTCTTTTGATTTACTATCTTTTTTAAATTTTATTACATACGTTTAATTTTTTTTTTTTTGGTTTATTGTTACGGTATAAAAATTTATATTATGTAATTTTTTATTGATAATTACATGCTAAACAGTGTATATTCCACTAATTTGACAATTTAAGAGTGACGTAAAGAAAGCGGAGGACTACAAAGTTGTAAAAAAACGTCAGTTTGGCATTCTCGAGCTTGGCTATTTTTTTTTAATTATTATTTTGAAGAAAATAATTTAAGGATAACAAATAATCCAATACGTTCCAAATGATTCCCGCAAGTCGAAATAATAACGATATTTTTTGAGATATTTAAAAATCTATAGCCGCTTCTCCCACCGATAAAAAGATAAACATTATATAACATTTTTTTCGTCTTATCATCTAAGCTTTGCAACCCAGTGGGTTTCAATGACGCTTGAGTAAATCCCCATTTAGCACTTTAGGCTCTCCTAATATATGGTTTCTTAAACTGGAACGTCCTGTTTTAAAAGGTCATTTCATAAGCTTTTAAAAAATAGCAAATTTGATAACTAAGTTTTTTTTTAATAGTTTTCGAAATGACTATTCAAATCAGAAGAATAATTTTTAATTCACATTATACAGGGTGCCTCTAAAAGGTGCGCAATTAATGTCACTACAAATTTCCGAGGCTAAAATATGACGATATAACCCAATTTTAATCAATCCAAATATGGATAATTTTGGGGATACAGGCAAAGTCGATTGATGAGATAAGGTCACGACATTCGCCATATTGGCTAGCGCGGCTGTGACGTCAAGTCGGGCCATTTTCGGTCATGTTTGATTTTAGGCAGATCAGTGGCGTAGAATTAAGGAGAAAACAAAAAAGAACTGTATGTTGTAAACAAAATTTATTGGATTATTTTAATAGGCATAACTTAAAACAAAAACATAAATGTGGTTTAAATATTGAAAATTAAAATTATCAAAGCGACGACAGGACGATGAGGTACCAGGCAGAGCAAAACATTTTCCATGGTTCCGTAAGTCAAAAACCATTTTAAAAACTTTGTATACAGGGTGTCCGCTAATGAATGGTACACAGAAAAACCACAGATTCCTTATGCCAAAATATTAAGATTTAACCAAACATACCTAATATCCAAAAGTTTATAATAAGGAAGATATGGAGGTTGTCATAGTAAAAAGAAAAAGTAAATTTATTTCGATAATTGTTCCCCCTTTTTAAATATCTTAATAAAACGGTATCTAGGGGTTTTTAAACATTAGCTTTTCAGATCGAATATTAATTTTTGTGTGTAGACTAGAGGGCGATGGGTACACTATTTAAAATTCTCTAAAACTACCCAATTTTTTGTTACTACTCTGTATGTATGTAAACTAGTAAGCTTCTCTATGCTTTCTGCACAAACAAGGTATACTTAGTAAGAATCGGTCTTGACAACCGTTTTTAAGGTATTCACGTTTTAGTTGTTCAGTGCACCCGAAAGTATGTACCTTCAATAACATCGTATTAGCTATAATTACAACTGCGCAGATATAAATAGCTGATATCTAAAAGCTCCTGGATACCGAGTTTTATTAAAATGTTTAGAACATATCAAAAATTATCGAAATGCATTAATAAAAAATATTTATATCTTAACACCCCGTATCTTCCTTATCATTAACTTTTGGATATAGGTATGTTTGTATACATTCTAAATGGGTATTTTCGCATAAGAAATCTGTGGTATTTCTGTGTACCATTAATTAGCGGACTCTCATCTGTATCATATCATGTATATAAAAACACGAATGACTGAAAACTATTCGACTAAGCACTATCAAAATCTCTAAAATAAAACGAGTCCGAACCAATAATATGTGAAGTCTCTAAACTAACCAAAAATATTAACAACTGGAAAACCTTGCAAAATATACAACCAAAATGAAAATGGCAAATTTCCACAGTTTTTACCAAACAAAGCTTCGACAAGGCACGACTCTGTCATCAGCTGATAATGCTACCAACTTTGAACAGAACTGCCAACCAAAATCGTAATTCTCACACCCTCACGTCCCTGACAAAAGCTATCATCGGTCTTGCTTATGTCTAAACCCCTTCTCATAAAGGAACTCTGGATACAGGGTGTCAAAAATTCAATCTAGTTTCAGTTTTAATTAATAATTTTATTTTTAAAATTTTTATTTTTCAGGTCCAAAACATGGGAGGGTTGTTGTTTGTTACCTAGGAACATGGGCAGTGTACAGACCGGGACAAGGATCTTTCACAGTAGAAAATCTGGAACCATCTCTATGCACTCACATCATTTTACTCATTTGCCGGCTTGAATCCCAAAGAGAATTCTTTAAAGTCCTTAGGTAAGAAAACTAAAGAAATTTACCGATTTATACACGTCATGCCACCTAAAAAGGTACATAGAAAATTTTTACCAATGCGTGAAAAGCAGAAGGTCTAAAACAGCAATAAAGTGAGACTGATGTGTCATACTAACCGGAATTTTTAACATGTAGGCACTATTTGTCTAATCTCTACCTGCTAGTGTTTAACACACTGAAATTCAATTGGACGTATCGAGCTGGCACGGCATGTATAGTCAACAATAACCTCTATTTATTTTTTAGATCCGTGGCAAGATTTAACAGACAACTACGGCAAAGGAGGATATCAACGAATCACAACTCTTAAATTAAGATATCCACATCTAAAGGTTGGACTCGCTATAGGAGGATGGAACGAGGGGTCAGCAAACTACTCGAAATTAGCTGCAGATCCTGCTAGGAGAAGCAAATTCGTAGCTAATGCCGTTGATTTTATAAGGTAGGTTTACCTACTTTACACAGCCTTTTATAGTTAGACCCATATTTATTTCATTCTGAAAGCAATGCCGCCAAGTACACAAAAAATGATAAAGTAGTGAACAATGATTTATTGCAGCAAAAAATATTCAACCCGACGACTACGCCACGCGTTGCAGGTTTTATGGTACGCCAGAGACGAAATAAAAGGATGTTTTTTAACTACATGATACGTGTTTTCGCAATATTTTTATTTATTTGTCTAAAAATATGCAATCAGGCTCTCACTGAATTTACTTTTATTTTATTTTAGAAAATATAACTTTGATGGTTTGGACTTAGATTGGGAGTTTCCAGGCAAAAGGGGTGGTGCTCCAGAAGACAAATTCAACTTTTTACTATTAGTTAAGGTAGCTATTTATTTTTTTTTTTTCTTATTCAAAATGATATAAAATTGAAAAAGTTAAGTAAAAAAAAATAGTAATTTATGTAAGAAGTCCATAAAGTGATACTTTTTTACGAAAGGGAAGTTTGACAGCACGAGCCGTTAGGCGAGTGCGGCAATCCCATGAGTAAAAAAAGACACTTTATGCATGTGTTACATACTATATTTTTTCCACGACCGTATACATTTTTTCCAAAATACCATTTTATACACGTTTTATTTATTTAAACCTATTATTTTAATTTTTGCAGCACAGCCATTATGACGCAAAAAATCATAGCCTCCTTATTTTTTAAGAGATAATTATCCTCTTCATAACTATGCATTATTCCTTAATTTTAAAAAATTGTATGTACTAACTTTTGTAAAATAATACCAAATCAGTATATTTTTTTTCAATTTCTTAGTCATCCAAATTCAAAATTACTATCAATTTTTATTAATTTCTATTAAATTTATTTCCAAACTGTTAAATTTTAAAACTAGTGACACATGAACTAAAAGAAATAATGACGAAATCACAGTTAACTTGACCTTGGTTCAGTTGATGTCGCGTTTACTGTCACATTGCATAAATTGATATTTAGGTCTGTAGTGGGCATTGAAAAAAAACACTAATTCAAAGTGTGAAAAAAGCTTCGAAGTCTTTAAAAGTTACTTTTTTAAATTGATTACTTCACCTTTAAGTTAACGATTAAATAAATAATAGTTTAAAAAACTAAAAAAAACACGCTTTATATGCAACCGAACTAAAAATTAGAAAATAATTTTTCATTACAAAGAGTTTGTATTACAGTAATAAAAGGTCAAACAACGAATGATAATTATTATATACCTCAAAATAGAATTATAATAAAATTTAAGATAATAACAGAATAATTCACTTCAGAATAAGAGCGTGGGGTGCATTTTACTATTTTTTCATAACTTTTCCGTCATAGATATTTACAAATGAAATAATTATAACATTTAATAATATATTAAGCACCCCACGCTTTTATTCTGAAGTGAATTATTCTGTTATTATCTTAAATTTTATTATAATTCTATTTTGAGGTATATAATTATGATTGATTGTTTGACCTTTATTACTGTAATACAAACTCTTTGTAATGAAAAATTATTTTCTAATTTTTAGTTCGGTTGCATATAAAAGCGTTTTTTTTTAGTTTTTTAAAAATATTATTTATTTTTCATTTTTTAGTTCGATATATCAATTAGTTTTCTGCGGACATGTGATATTGAAATGTTTCACGAACTATTTCGTAATCTAATCATTTCATTTAAAGCTTCACTGTTGCATGGTGTTTCAGAACGCAACTACTCCGAACAAGTTTCTGTCAGCCTTATGCTGAGAGTACGTCCAAAACTGCACGCATGCGCAAATCGCGCACTAGCTCTTTCTCTGTTACTCTCCTACAGAAAATCTATAAAGGAATTTATTTATCCTGGCGATCCTAATCAGGATAACGGGATACTGTTTGCAGATTATTGCTTTGTCATGGGTCCTTGATACGTGTGCAAAGTTTCAAAGAAATCGAATCGCTGGAAGTTGGTGAAAATTAAGCTTAAAGATTCCATTACATACATACATACATACAACCCACGCTAATAAAAGCATTTTTTTAACGGTCATGGAAAAAATTATGTTTTTAAAGCGTCTATTGCTTGATTTCTGTTTAGGATCAGCTTGCATATTTTTTTAATTATTATTTATTTTAGGAACTGAAAGCTGCCTTTAGAAAACACAACCTTCTGCTTACCGCAGCCTTTGGTGCAGGAAAAGATACGATCGACATCGCCTACGATGTGGAAGGCCTCTCTGTATACCTGGACTTCATTCACATGATGTGCTACGATTACCATGGTGCATGGGACCAAAAAACTGGTGCCAACGCACCCTTAAGGAGCTCTGATGTTCTTAATGTGGTAAGTTTAAATGTTGCGCTTACCATATACGGGATGATTATAACTATTTGCTAAACGATTTGCTGCCAATTCAACCCTTGACCCTCCTGTCAATAATCCAATTCCAGCGGTTACCCCATTTCCTCATAAAATGTCCGATATTATTTTTAAAGTAAAACACATTAAGCGTATCCTTTCTTCCCTTAACACCAAGAAATCATCTGGGTTGGACGGTATACCAGCAATCGTTTTAAAAGAATGTGCTCCAGAACTTGCACCAATCTTAACTCGGCTCTTTCGAATTCTGGAAAGCTGTTCAACCTATTCCCAAGAAAGGATCTAAATCTCTTCCATCTAGCTATAGACCAATTTCAATTCTCTCAGTTCTTTGTAAAGTAATGGAAAAATTAATTAATTTACAAATTCTTAAGTATTTAGAAAAACACAAAATTTTGCAAGACAGGCTGTATGGATTTCGCCACAAAAATCTACAGCAGACCTTCTTTCCTTCATATCACACTGCTGGAATTAGTCTCTTGAGTTTCTAGGTGAGTTCCAGATCGTTGCTCTTGATATATCCAAAGCTTTTGACCAGGTCTGGCATGCCGCACTTCTTAATAAACTTTACTCCTATGGTCTTTCAACTAAACTCTGTACTTGGCTCTCTAGTTATCTATCTGATCGACGTATATCAGTTATTGTGGACGGCCATTCTTTAAGCTTTCACCAAGTAAATGCTGGAGTGCCTCAGTGCTCAGTTCTGGCACCAACATTGTTTCTTCTTCACATCAACGACCTTCTCTCGTCCACAACTAATTCCATTCATAGTTTCGCCAACGATAGTACCCTTCACTCCAGTTTTCAGGTTCCTAAACCCATCACTAAACCTGATTTGAAAAACGCGGAGCGATGCAGATATCACTTTCGCAGGATCTTAATTTATTATTGGATTGGGGCGCCAAAAATCTCGTCCATTTTAATGCATCCAAAACACAATCATGTTCCTTGTCGCGAAAAGAGTCACCAAGTACTGGCATAACCACATTGTAACTATGGCCACGGCAGCATAAAAAAGCTTGTATTTCCCTTTCAAGCCAAAAAGTATTTTTCCACTTCTAATTTATACACTTTATATGTGTCCCAAATCCGACCCCCCTTGGAATATTGTTCTCATATCTGGGGCATGGCGTCCCCCACAACCCTAAACATTCTTGATTCTATTCAAAGAAGAGCTATTCGTCTCATTAATGATCCTTCACTTACAGAAAGGCTTCCCTCTCTTGCCCATCGTCGTACTATTTAGGCTTTTAGCCTTCGTGGTTTGTCCAAAGATAAATTTTAATACTTATATACGATTTATAAAGCTTTGTAATCATTTCAATCGAGTGATCACTAAAGGCCTTCTGTATGAGATAGATCATGATATTAGCCTTTTTAACCATCTTTGAGATGTGTGTCTACCACTTCAAATCCTTAGTTACCACAACACCCAAATCTTTTTGGTCTTCCACAGATCTTAATGGTTCATTGTTTAGGTAGTATAATTTGAGTGGATTATTGGCACCTATATGCAGAACAGTGCACTTTCTCACATTCAGGGGAAGAAGCTATGGGAGGGTTTTGTAAGATAAAAATTTTAAATCTGCTCCGATCTGCTCTTAATTTGAATGTAAAATACAGAGGGTCTAAAACTAACCTGGAGTACCCTGGAAACATTTGGAACAAAATAACTTATTTAAGCCTCTGTATTTAATTTTCGGGTAAACATTCTTATCTTAATTCTTATTCTTTATTGTTTTTTTACCTAAAAAGTATAATCAGGACTCTGCAACTAGAACTATGTTTCTTTTATTTTCAGGAATACACCATCAACTACATGCTTAAACTTGGAGCACCCCATAATAAGTTAGTTCTCGGAGTTCCATTGTATGGAAGAACATTTATGTTACCTGAAGCCATAGAACCACAATCCAAAAAAAAACCAAAATTGGGCATGGCAGCGACCAGTGTTGGGTTCCAGGGACCTCTTACAAGGGAGAGTGGATTTATGGGATACAATGAGGTAAGTAAAACATGTAGACACCTGCTTTTCACCTTTTTCTAACAGCGAAAACCATTGGGAACTAGTTTGACATTGGAGTTACAATGGTGCATGCTAAATGGTAAGATTCGCTATCCACCACACACACAATTTTGCAACATTAGCTAAAAGTCGGTCTATATAAGGTTCCGACATTCGGCCATATTGCTTTGACGTGTTATAACGTCACATCTCCCATTTTTCGGCCATGTTGTTCAGTGCCGGAGATATACAGTTTATTGTATTAGTAGAACAACCGTTTATACAACAGTTTTTAATTATTATTAAGTTGTAAATTCTTTTACTTTAAATAAAAAACATTTGGAATTACATCTTTCAACAAATATCACTTTCAAAACAATGCAAAATGAAATGCGCAAATTCTAGACGCCACTGGATTGATATTCAGCTTTGATTTTTACCCAGTCTTGCCAACTTTGCTCCGTGGAGTGCCCTTCCTTGCGTCCCCGACCTCGAACCGCCTAAAAGTTGAGGATATGTCGCAACCTTATAAATATAAACTAACCTTGACATTAGCTGATAAAAAGGGTATCTAGATCCAAAATATCGAATATTATTTACACAAATGGATTTTTGGTTCATGTCTCGGCTAGAAACAAGTACAGCGTTCCGAGTAATTTTATACAGGGTGTTTCACAACTTATCTAACAAACTTTAAGGGCTAAGAGATCAAATTTTTCCAAACTAAATGGGAATTAAAAAAATATTTTTCCCAAATCCCTTGTAAACGTCAGTGGTAATTATTTTTTCTTGTATGACAAAAATGTCTTTTAATGCATAGAAGGGGTCCCCCAAATTTTTAATAACATCTAAATTGGTTTAAAAGTTATTATTAAAAAACAATATTTTTTACTTTTTTAACACCCCGTAGATCAAAAACGGAGACGTTTAGGACATATGTTTATAGCAAGGTTAGTTTATATTTATAAGGTTGCGACATATCCTTAACTTTTAGGCGGTTCGAGGTCGGGGACGCAAGGAAGGACACTCCACGGAGAAAAGTTGGCAAGACTGGGTAAAAATCAAAGCTGAATATCAATCCAGTGGCGTCTAGAATTTGCGCATTTCATTTTGCATTGTTTTGAAAGTGATATTTGTTGAAAGATGTAATTCCAAATGTTTTTTATTTAAAGTAAAAGAATTTACAACCTAGTAATAATTAAAAACTGTTGTGTAAACGGTTGTTCTACTAATACAATAAACTGTATATCTCCGGCACTGAACAACATGGCCGAAAAATGGGAGATGTGACGTCATAACACGTCAAAGCAATATGGCCTAATGTCGTGACCTTATATACATCGACTTTGTGTTTATATGAAATTTTTTTCTTATTTTTTAGTGTAGAATTAGTCCTGAAAGTTTGTCTGATAAGTTGTGTGTGTATAAAAAGTGTATAAAGCTACAGAACGAAAATTCTCGGTTATATAATCTTAAACTGCAGACGCAGAATTTTTTAACGAAATCCACAACGACAACACTTACGGCCGTATTCACCAAGCTCTGACAAATATTAATCAGACTGATAGCCTGCTTTTTAAGTAGGGTATCAGTCATCATTTATCAATATTTGTCAGAGTTTGGTAAACACGGCCGTTAGCAAGTTGTAGATTGACCCTTTTTCTATTTTTCACTGCATTCAACCAATAAATCATAAAAAATATTTTAAAAAATATAAGCTAACTGCAAAATATGATAAACAAATAACATAGGTGAAACTTGTAGCCAAACGCATAAAAGAACACAGAACATATATTAAAAACACAGAATTTCATAAATCAAAAATCTGCCAACACGCATTTGATAACAATCATAGAATAAACTGGGATGCTTCAAGCATTTCATTAAAGGAAACTTGTTCTAAAAACGCAAAATCAAAGAAAGTGCGTATATATTATTAAATAAAGATAATTGTGTAGCATCAATTTCAGTTAATTTAAATAACACTTGGTTGCCTTTGCTTGATACTGAAGTATCTTCAGGATACTAAAAATTAACTAACTATTCACCTTTTTATAAACAATCAACACACCAGCAACTAGTTATCTATGTCACTATGACAATATAACCAAACAAACATATTTTGACATTTAATGTCAAAGTTTTCAGAATATTTCTAAAAAAACATAAAAATTTTAAATTTTAAAACCTAAATAATAGTAAATTTTTATTTTTATTCAATTTATCTTGACAACGGTGGCAGATTTGCCACCGAAACGTCGATTTTTAATTATCTTTTTTACTTGTTTAAATTTTTTTGTTTTTTTAGTACTTTTAATTTTATTTTTGGCGTGTACCCAAATAAATACCATCCATCAAATAACATAGTGCCCCAAAAAGGGCCCAAAAGTATCTAATAGAGGCCCTTGTCTGACTCCTACCCTCTATTCTTTATGTTTACTATTTTCAGTCCCCAATTTTAAATTTTTTAGATATGTCTGGAATTAAAAAATAAAACCGCCCCATGGAACAAGTTTTGGGACAGTGAGACCAGTACACCTTTTGCCATAAGGGGGCCCAAGTTATCACATACGACGACGAAAGATCAATATACGAAAAAGTAAAATTTGCAATGGAAAAAATCTAGCTGGTATTATGGTAAGTATAACTATAAAGTAACATACCTACGGATAAGAGAAACCATGGCATGCTAAAATTTTCGTACCGCTTTTGCGGCAGGCTTGTCATTTTTCCAGTTTACACTTTAAATGCGTCGGTCGAAGCCTCGCCTCGTGTAACATCAGCGGTGGGGAGACACGTAAGGTTACTGAAATGACTGTATTTCAACGAGAAACGAATAAAATTATATTGAGAGTTTTCGCATTACCTGTCCTTAAATCGGCTATTCCATGATAACTCTTATAATTTCCTTACTCTATGGTATAACTTATTGTATTAAATCAATGTTTTGTCTAAAAAGCATTGTACAGGGTGGGCCAAATTCTACGCTTTTTATTGGAAACTGTCGTGGGTGTCGTGTGTGGTTTAATAATAAGGCTTGTGACAGAGTGTTTGTAAATTTCTTAGAATTTCTTTAATGCTTCATAAATTTTTTATTTATGAAAAATTTTAAATTTGTAAAAATATTTTCAAATATACTTATTATGCAGAGTGCAAATATGCTTTAATTTTTTTTCATGGCTGAGCTTACTTTCTACCCAATAACAATAATCCATGACAATATGCAATATCTTATAAACGCCTTTAAAGAAATACAAAGTGTGATACATTTTTAAAAAGACATTCATACTGACCTATTAAAAATTAAAAAAAAACACAGAATAATCCTTTAAAATCTGAAAATAGTAATATATGTAACAGGTGAATAAAGTGATACTTTTTTACGAATGGGAAGTTTGACAGCACGAGCCGTTAGGCGAGTGCGGCAATCCCATGAGTAAAAAAAAGACACTTTATGCATGTGTTACATACTATATTTTTCCACGAACATATAAAAATTTCCCAAAATACCATTTTATACATGTTTTATTTATCTAAACTTATTTATTTTAATTTTTGCAGCACAGCCATTATATTGCAACAAAAACTCATAGCCTCATTTTTTAAGAAACAATTATCCTCTTCATAATTATGCATTTATTATTTAATTTTAGAAAATTGTATATGTACTTACATTTTGTAGAAATAATACCAAAACAGTATAAATTCCTTTTCAATTTCTTAGTCATCCAAATTCATTATTACTATTAATTTTCAATAATTTCTGTACGCGAAGGAGTTCAATCTCAACGGTACAAGATAATTAGCAGAATAAGTATTTACATAGGACGCTAGCTTGAGCCTTCTTTATGAAAAAACAAACACTCCGAGTATTAAAAAATGTGTTTTATTTTAAAGAAAATCAAATCAAATATTTTTACAAATATTTACAAGAAAAATCTAAAGGTAAACTAAAACTAAGTACTTACTGCTAATCTTAGGTAACTAACAAGTTTTTTTTAAATACCATAAATCCTTGTTTTGGTCTGTGTTAAATATCAACACAGTAAATTTCATAAATTTCACTTAAGCTGTTATATCTCCGGCCTGTACACACTGAAAACAACACTGTTATTTAAATTGTCACTATTTAGTTAAAAGTTTATAATGTCCGATAAAAACTGCTCTTTAAAACTATTTTAAAATATCTTTTAAAGAATCTTTAATTTTTAGTTATATTTCAAAAACATAAACGTTAATTATTGTTCAAATTTCGTTGAATAATATTTATTTTAGTTCAATAAAGACAGAGATAAACACAGACAAAATCTTGATTTGTTATTGCTTAATAAATTAAGCCAGCACCTCGTTAACTTGACTATTAAAGTTGAAGACAACGTTGTGTCTTTTAATTTTATAAATGTTCGTGCCTTATTTTAAGTTTTGCACTGTTAAATAAGCGTCGTGTTTTTTTAACAGGTAAATACGAACAAATATAATTAAAACAAGCGTCGTGTTTTAATTTCTCCTTTAAACTGTTAAAACAAGCGTCGTGTTTTCAACAGGTAATTATAAACAAATAATTAAGACAAGCGTCGTGTCTTAATTTTACTTTCACTTGAAACGTTTGACGAACGTCGCGTCATGTAAGAGAGTGTCCGCGGGAACGATCTGTCCACTGCTAGTTGTCTCGGTACACTTCTTGTCCTGTCCCAAAAACATTGGTATTTATACCCACGCATCCCTGGCTTGCGGCGCGGGAATTCGGTACTGTGCGTTTTGAAAACATTAATGATGATTTTAATTTTTTAAATAGAAATTAAAGTTTTTATTGAGAAAATTGTTGTATTAAAAGAATATTAAAGTGAATTGTGATTTAATTGTTGCTGTGTCCGCAACAATTTCTATTAAATTTATTTGCAAACTGTCAAATTTTAAAACTAGTGACACATGAACTAACAGAAATAATAACGAAATCAAAGGTAACTTGACCGTTTGGTTCAGTTGATGTCGCGTTTACTGTTATATTGCATATACCGATATTTAACTCTTATTGTAGTAGGTAAAAAAGCTTTCAAGTGTTAAAAAAAGTTACTTTTTTAATACCTTATGTAGTGTACTAGAATGGAGTACTTAAACTTCATGTTAAAGATTAAAAAAATAGCATTTTTTTAACGGTCGTGAAAAAATAGACATATTTATTTTCAATCTGCATAAAAAGTTGCTAAAAATGTTTTTACAGTATTAAAAATATATATGAATTAAAAATTGGGTTATAGCAAGTAAAAGACGCGATATAGCAAATTGTGGTGTTTACTATAGTCAGACCAAAAACTGGTTTTCTGGCGGAAACCAAAACCGAAATTTCGGTCATAGCTTCAGTGTCAAACGAAACCGAAACTCACTTCTTTTGAAGGGGGTGGGGGTCCAAAAATGGTAAAGAGCAAAAAACGTCCTCGCTTTTGAAAACCATTCTATTTTATTAATTTTTATATTTTTTTACGTTTAAAATACTGAAATTTGGGGCGTCTATGTACTTCTTTTGATGGGGGTAACAAAAAAATTTGAAGAGCAAAAAAGACCTTCCCAGCAAACACTATTTGCCGGCAATGTACATTTTTCATAGCGGCATTGATGGTAAAGCATTGGCAATTGGTGGGAATATTATGCCAACATCTTATACGCATTAAAAGTCAACCCTAAATAAACACTTAATTGCCAATAAATTTTACATGCAGGCGAATTGCCGGCAAGCATACAAAAATGGCGGCATACCAATCCTGATTAAATAAAGCACGCATATTCATACTTTTTAAACCATATTATTATTGGTATTTAACTAACATTAAAGCAATTTTTTTGATCTGTTTTATTTATAATGGCAGCTAAACAACATTATTTTATAATTTTTTTACATAATTTAAAGGAAATGGCCTTTTCATAACATTTTATTGTTAAAAATCATGCAAATAAAAATTAGGTCAAACAAAATGTTTATTATGTATTTTGGAGCGAATAAAAATAAAATGATGGTAAAATTAGCTATGTTAATTTCGACTGAAGGTGACCGCTTTGTGCATTTGTTTTCTACGTGGTTTTCTAGCTTTTTAGTTTATTTTTTAAAGAAAAGAGTTTTTTAATAGACATAATTAAATGTATTCATTACCTAATAAGTGTGTGTTGTGTGATTAATTGGTGATGGCTAGTCGAGAAGGCAAGATATTCAAGTAGACTGTTAGGAGCTGTAAACATTTTGTTTAAAACTTTATTAAAAGTTTTAAAGACATGTTAATAAAAATATTATATATATTTAATAGTTTTTTGACATACCGATAGATGGCGTAATGGACAATAAACTACTACGTTTCTGCAATTTCTTCGCTTTTATCGTCTAAGCCGTACCCATTAGACAAAAATAATTCGCAGAGCGGTCTGCGGTAGGTGATCTCACTTAGCTTTGAAAGAAATATCTTCGGCTGGTGTAAAAATCTGCATCTCCAAGTTGGACAGTGTTCCGAGAAATGGTACTTTGCATTGCAAGGTAATTGCATGCAGTAAGGAGTTTTTTCCTATTTTAATTTTCAAATAAAATATCGCATCATTTTAGCTTTTAAAAAAAAGTATATGCGACAATTTTCGTCGATAAGACGTCAGCTTGCTGCTTGGGAGTATATATCTGCATTTGCCCACTTTCGTGTCTTTTTGTTATCTTTTTGCCAATAACATATTAATGATGGATGCCATCATCTTAAACGCATTTTTTGCCAATAACTTATTAATGATGGATGCCATCACATTATCTGCAACACGTGGCCTAATAACGGCCAATTGCCCACTTTCGCGTCTTTTTGATACCTTTGCCAATGCCTTGCCATTAAAGAGTGTTGGCAATGCCAGTAAATTAAATGTACAACGCCGGCAAAAAATGTTATATGGGATTGACATTAAGCATAAAATTTAAAACTTTGACTATTTCATAAATATTTTTATTCTTTTTATAGATCTGGTCAGTTGATACTGATGATTTCCAAGGAGACTGTGTAGACTCTGAAGATGAACACTCAAAGAACTTCCCCCTTATGAGGGCTATAAACAAGGGTATTGAACAAGCCCTGGAAGATATTAAGAACAATATTATTCAGGAAAAACTCAAAGAAATCAACAGTAGTAGTTGTAGAATTCTTAGTAGTACGCCGATTTTATTATTCTTAAGTACCATTCTGGCTGTGAAACATTTTATCTTTTAAAAATTTTAAGATATACATTTGTTGGAAAGGATTAGAATGTGGAATTTCATAAACCTCAAAATTATTGTTCTATTTAAAAATAGTGGTTTTTGAATGGTTTTATTTTTAGGTTCCTATTTTCAATAAAAACATATTAACACATTTGGGTTGACTCAGACCACAATGTAAAAATATTCAACTAAAGAGTTTTCAGTAATGGTTAGTTATATAAAATTTTGGGTAATAGTTCGATATAGCGGTTTTCGCTATTATAGGAAATTTTCGAAAAATTCTTTTTAGGTCTTTTCTATAGGTCGATTATGACACAAATCTGTGTGCGCGTTTTCCAAAATCCATTTCTATAATTTATTATTATTAAAAACATATTTACGGGACGGTGGAGTGAACAGGGGTGCTGGGTGGGGACAAAACAGTATAAATCCAACGTCAAACACGAGAAAACATTAATACACTGCACTCGGGGCACATGAAAAATATAAATTAATTTTGAAAAATATTAAATTTTTCGAAAAACTATCCCACACATATGAGATATCTCGTCCGCCATTAATTAAAGAAGGAAAATATCAAAGAAAATAGAGACATTTTGCACCTCTTAAAATAACAGACTATTTTTGGCCTCCTTATGGTTATCGTTATTAAACATAACGATTACGACAGCAGTTTTAGACAGAGATTTTGCAACCTCTTTTAAGAAATTTATCTTGCGTCTGCGCTTTCGACCCATAACCTTATTTTTGCCTGTGGTTCGCCGATTTTAAAGTTTGCGAAAAATCAGTATTTACTTTTATTCTCCATAAGTTATATATTGATTTTTTAATATATGCAAACAGTTCCCTTGATTTTGTTTTTTAAAGTAGATGTAAACAATACAGTATAAGCAAAAAAGCAAGTGTGCCAGATTGTAACATGTAAATTAATTACTCATTTAAAACATCCTTAAAAATGCAAGTCCGTTTTAATTTCTTTACACTATTTTATTTTTCTTACTGCTATGAATTTTTCGCTAATTATTCGTTATGTATCAATAATATTTTAATTAATACGGTATTAAAATTTCAACCTTCTTAAATAATCAATATTAAAAATTTTACAATTTGGCAACCACGCAGTTTACCAATAACGATAAAGATAACGATAAGCTCTTCGGTATTCATCCGTAATTAAAGGAGTCCGGTATGGTTAATAACGATAACGGATCATGTTTGCGTTACTGCGCAGTCTCAGAATAAAGTTAACCACAACGGAATTGCAAAATAAGGGGTGCAAAATGTCTCTAATATGCGCATTCATTTTGGTAAGCTGATAACATGAAGTTCGTCATTATGAAAATGACAGTCTTGATAGAAGCAGCGTTGCCAAATTTCTTATGAAGAATTAACACCAAGCCAATTTCAGGGATTATCCACCATTTCCATGAGAAACAATGGTATTTTTGTAGAAATGCCTCCTTCTTTATGTTTAGGTGTTTTCTTTTTTCTCTACAAATTATAATAGAAAGAAGGAATAACTTAATTTTTCATATGAATTTTGTCCTGTATCTTTATATTTAAGCTATTGATACTTCCTCACTTTATTTGGCAACATCGCAAGACATTTACAGTTCTATTGCAAACTCTTCTTTTTTATGCAGTGACAGCCATGGCGGGATTGTTGTACTAATTATTTTTTTTTTTAACAATTTTTGGACATTTTTGTAAACAGAAATCTGTGAAATACTGTTTTTGGGCGTTTAATGTAGGATTTCCACTGTTTCGTCCCCACCCAGCACCCCTGTTCACTCCACCATCCCGTAAATATGTTTTTATTAATAATAAATTATAGAAATGGATTTTGGAAAACGCGCACACAGATTTGTGTCATAATCGACCTATAGAAACGCCCTGAAAAAGAATTTTTCAAAATCTTATAATAGCGAAAACCGCTATATCGAACTATTACCAAATTTTGACCTCATCAGCTAATTTTTTTAAATTTTCTGTTATCAACAATATGATATCTCTTGCATTTTTACCCAGTAACTGGATGTAGTACAGTGATTTTTAATTTTGGACAATTTTCACAAAAATTGTATAACCGTATGTTATGGATTTATTATGCAAATACCAAATCTTATTCTGCATGTAGAAGTGTTATTATTAGGCGGTATAAAAAGAGTTATACTCTTTTGAAGTAAATAATAAAAGTTTAGATCTTAGAATGTACAAATAATTTAGATACTTTACCTTTAAAGATTAAAACACAATGGTATACACCAATAAAGGAAAACTTCCACTATTTATAGATATACTATTAAAATAAACTGTGAATACATTTTTGTAAGTGATTTTTTCATAAATAAAAACTTTGTTTAAAATTGCATTATTTTCCTATTATTTCTACAGTACAGAAAAACAAACGCACAACGTTTTTGATCTTCGAGCATACACCTATCAAGAGAGGCATCATAGCCAGTAAATTTTGGCAGTCACCGAATAGCAACACTTGACGCTGAGTATAACATAACCCAACTTTTTTAGTTGGGTGACATAACCTAATTTACGTGTACCTAAAATCTTTCAAACCCAAATATGTTTAATTTTAAAGTAAAATTCGACTTGTAAATGCGCTTCAATCAAAGTAAAATCAACCATTTTATCAACCAAAATGTTTCTAACAACAGAGTGACAACCCAAAAAAAATGTTCCATTTTATTTCATTGTTATTATTAGCATTAATTTTGTTCCTTTGCGGCTTTTTCCAATTTCAAATAACACCGCAAATTTTAATAACGATCCACCAATACATATTGGCAATCTTTCTATTAACCTCAGTAAAACTTATCGGCCCCATTTTACAAAAACAGTGTTGTATGTCATCGACGCCTTAAGATGGGACTTTATCATTCCCGAACTGATGCCTCTTACTGTAAAGCATATGAACAAAAAGGGTTGTCTAAGCAAAGTGATCGTAGAGAGCCCTACAGTAACATTACCAAGAATTAAAGCCCTAACTACAGGTAGTGTACCTCAGTACATTGATGTTGTGAGAAATCTAGCTTCTTCGGAAATTCTACAAGACTCTTGGTTACATTCCGCAAAGAAAAAAGGACTCAAGACTGTTTTTTATGGTGATAATACATGGGAGAAGCTGTTTCCAGATTTTTTTACTAGATCCGAAGGAACAACTTCGTTTTTGTGTGGGATTTTTCAGAAGTTGATGATAATGTAACAAGAAATGTGAATTTGGAGTTGGAACAAAAAGATTGGGATATTATGATTCTGCATTACTTAGGTAAAAAAATATGCTGTTTTTTGGTAATAGTTCAATATAGCGGTTTTCGCTATTATAAGAGATTTTCGAAAATTCTTTTTCAGGGCGTTTCTATAGGTCAATTATGACACAAATCTTTGTGCGCGTTTTCCAAAATCCATTTCTATAATTTATTATTAATAAAAACATATTTACGGGATGGTGGGAGTGAACAGGGGTGCTGGGTGGGGACAAAAAGTATTAAAATAAATTTTAATTTCAACTTAATTATATTATTTTTTAATAAATAAAAACGTGTGTTTTTTAAATTTTAATGACTGACGTTGCTCTACGTTTCTAGCCTTTCTAATAATTCTAATAATTTTAATTTAATCATATTATTTTTGATAAATCAAAACGTATAATTATTAAGTAAGGAAAAATTTTGAGTATAGATATATATATTTATAACACTGTTTGTCAATGAGAATTGTAAATTGATTCTTTGGACAATAAACGATTTAAAATAAAAATAAATCCAACGTCAAACACAAGAAAACATTAATACACTGCATTTGGGGCAACATGAAAAAGTGTAAATTAATTTTGAAAAGTATTAAATTTTTCAAAAACTATGACACATGAGATATCTCGTCCGCCATTAATTAAAGAAGGAAAATTCATTTTGGTCGCTGATAACATGAAATTCGTCATTACGAAAATGACAGTCTTGATAGAAGCAGCGTTGCCAAACTTCTTATGAAGAATTAACACCAAGCCTAATTCAGGGATTATCCACTATTTCCATGAGAAACAATGCGTATTTTTTGTAAAAATGCCTCTTTCTTTACTGTTTAGGTATTTTCCTTTTTTCTCTACAAATTATAATAGGAAGAAGGAATAACTTAATTTTTCATATGAATTTTGTCCTGTATCTTCTTTTTTCTTTTAAGCTATTGACACTTTCTCACTTTATTTGGCAACATAGCAAGACATTTACAGTTCTATTGCAAACTCTTCTTTTCTATGCAGTTACAGCCATGGCGGAATTGTTGTACTATTATTTATTTTCTAATTTTTTTAAACATTTGTTTGACATTTTTGTAAACAGAAAGTGCGGTGTGTACTGTGAAATACTGTTTTTGGGCGTGTAATGTAGGTTTCTACTGTTTCGTCCCCACCCAGCACCCCTGTTCACTCCACCGTCCTGTAAATATGTTTTTATTAATAATAAATTATAGAAATGGATTTTGAAAAACGCGCACAGATTTGTGTCATAATCGACCTATAGAAACGCCCTGAAAAAGAATTTTTCCAAAAATCTCTTATACTATGCATAAAACCGCTATATTGAACTATTACCTTTCAAATGATGTCAGTGTTTAGTAACTATTTGTAAAAATGCTGCTTTGACATTTTTATAATCACAAAAATTACTATTTTTCTATATTTTAATATTGAATATCTTACCATCAGTTGGCATAAGTTGTATGTGTAACATGTATTCTGTCGCTTTTTGCTGCTGCGTGGTCAATAAAATGACCCAGAAGGAGACCCTGGTTTGTGTATTCTTGTTTTTTTGCTTTATCTACAAGGTTTCTTTTTTATACAGAACAACCCCTTTTAAAAATATGTTTTGTATATTTCTTTATTATGAACTTTTTAGGTTTAGATCACATTGGACATGTTTTGGGTCCTTTTTCATCAAGAATGCCTTTTAAAATTAAAAGAAATGGATGAAGTTATTAACAAAATATATGAAGAAAACTGATGACGGTACTTTAATTCTCATTACTGGTGATCATGGAATGAGAGATAGTGGAGGTATGTTTGTAACTGACTACACTTTTTTAACACCCCAATTTATTTTTACCTTTTAGCATTTTCTTAAACATATTTTATACATTTTGTAGGGCACGGAGGAACAACACACCCAGAGGTAACAGTACCTTTGATTACTATAGGCTTAGACTGTCAGAATTCCTCGTTTCTACAAACCGACATACCAGCAAAATTTGGCTGTACTTCTAGGTCTTAATATACCATCAACAAGCATAGGGAAAAATTCAAAAATTATTTTTAAATAACCTAAACATTCAAGAATATTTGTACGCACTAAAATATAACACAGAACTATTATTAAAGAAAAACAATTTTTGTATAGATCATTTTCAAAATGCCACTTTTTTCATGAGGAATTTTTAAAGAGTGGCAATACAAAACATGCCAATGTTGCTATGGAGTTATATCAAGATTGTTCTGGAAAGATAACAAAAGAACTTTATGAAGCTTCTAGCAAACAGCACATGACTTCTCTTTACATAGCAATTTTAGTTATGTTAAATGTTTTAGCTTATGACTTTACAACATTTATTGGCTGTCAAGTATCAAAGCAATCTTATAGAGATGTTAATATGTACAGTAATAATTTTTTGCAGTTTTTCAAAAATTTTGACCAAAGTTTCACCTTGTATTCTGGAATATTACTTATTTTGTTTCTTTTGAGATAAGAGAAAATTACTTAGAAAATCTTAATATGAAAATATTTGAAAGTAGTTTAAGCTGTTTCTTGATCTTAACTTGTGTCCTTCACCCAATAACATTTATATCTACCAGCTTTATAGAGGAGGAACATTATTACTGGATATATTTTAGTGTAACTTTAATTTTCCTGATTATTGTACAATTACTAAGAGAGAAAAAGGGTATTTTAAACAAAAGTATTGTAAAATTAATTTTAGTTCTTGTTTTTATAAGGTTTTTCAATGGACATAAATTCAACCATAGAAAATTCGGTGCAGAACACTGATAATTGGGCTAATTTGTTGATTGAAGAACAAAACCGGTTATATCATCAAATTTTCTTTGCTTTTAGCTTAATTTTGGTGTTTTCTGTTATATACTATGATCTAGGAGTATCAAAAACACTCCTATTACTTGTACCCTACTTCTAGTGAATCTAGTTTTAATTTTCCTTCTGAAATCAACTACATACCATAATACGTTTCTAGGAAAGCTGCTTTGGGCATTAATATTTCTTCAAAAGCATGTTTCAAAGAGACCTCTTGGAAACTTGCATGGATCCAAGCTTCCACTTTACTTATAAAACCCCACAATGTTATTTTAATTCCTTTTGCTGTATATACAGGGCGTGAAATTTGTACTCGAATTAATTTCAAATACAAAAACATTTCTGCTTTAGCTATAGCAAGTTACATACTCTCAAACTGCTTTTACTTTTTACAGGGTCACCGAAACAGCTTGGCCAGCGTCGATATATCCATTGGATATACAGGGTTGAATGATTATTACCCCATTCTAGTTATATCCCAGATTTTAATACATACTTATAGTTTTCCAGTATTATTTCATTTGACTGCTTTATGTGATATTTCTAAAGTTAAGGATCAAAAACAGTATTGGTTGACCATGGTGGCGCTTCGTTCTTCAGTAGTCATGTTCACTAGTCTGATGATGATTGTTTTTAGACATCATCTTTTCATATGGTCGGTTTTGCGCCAAAGTTTTTTATTGAATGTGTGCACACGGCGTTTTTATTTATAGAGATTTTCTTTTGGTATCTTTATACTTATTTCAAAAGGATATTTAGGCACAAATATGTGGTATTTTAATATTTTCACATACAGGGTGGCCCACCATATTCGACACGGTCTGTAGCTGGATAACCATGGGGTTTTTAAAAAAGTAAATACTGAAACATATACAGATCGGATAAGGCCACAGTATAAAATTATTTTACTCTATACAGGGATGTCTCAAAAAGTGTGACGTATCAAAGTTATATTTTTTTAAATGGAACACCCTATATTTTATAACGGTTTTAGATTCTACTTTAAAAAATAACTCAAGTTTGTTTATAGTACTAAGTGTCTAATTTTATTCGTTTTTGTGATATTTAATTTTTTTGAAAAATGCAGCAATTATGATATAAGAGGTAAAATTAAATTGAGTTTATTTTAACACTTTTAACACTTTAAACTTTAAAATGTGTAACAAGATTAGAAAAAGTCTGCCATATCATACGTAGGTCAAATCAAGATCAAATATTGTACAGGGTGATCAAAAAAATAATTTCAATTTTTCAGAAAATCAAATGGACATATCTCTCTTATTTTAAATAGAACACCCTGTATTTTTTTACGTCACATAATGACAAATAAAATACTCTTTCAAATGGTTTATAAGTTGCCTATACCTATCTTTTGTGCTTTTTTAGTAAAATCTGTTTTTACAAATTTTTAGTCCAAATGTTTATTTAAATTAAAGTTGGCTGTGACATAGCAGCCATTAATATTTTCTTAAGAAAATAACAACGACCATTTATTGATTACTAGTGTTTAAGTCAGTTTAAAAGAAATTTCAATGATTTTAAATAAAAACCCTTCTTCTACAACAACAAGATGATATAATACTGGTGGGATGTGAAAAAAATGGTTTACTTTAGCCTAGAGTTAATCCTGAAAAATATTCCAGGAGAAACCATCTGATAACCTTCATAGTTGCTTTAAAACATTTGACACAGTGATTATGAATAATGGAAGAAACGAGTTATAGGTCACAGAATGTCGTCATAACTGACCAGAGGCGTTATTAGGATTATTTAAAAACACAAGTTTTATCATTACCACATTCAGCTGAAATAAGTGTTATTGGAAGTAGCATTATAAGCAACTAATGAATTTTTTTCTGTGAATTTTAAAAATAGTGGCAGATAATACAAAATCTTTTAATTTTGTGCTTTTTTCCAACAAATTTACATTTTGCAATAAGGCTTAGTAAATAGGCATAGCTGTATCACAGCCTACTTACATTTAAATGAGACATTTCGGAATAAAAATATGTTAAAACGGAATTTACTTAAAAGTATAAAAGATAGGTATAGGCAACCTATACACCATTTGAAAGAGCATTTGGTTTGCCATCATGTGGTGTAAAAAAATACAGGGTGTTCCATTTAAAATAAGAGAGATATTGCAATTTGACTCTCTAAAAAATTGAAATTATTTTTGATCACCCTGTATAATCTATGATCTCGATATGACCTACGTATGATAAGACAGACTTTTCCTAATCTTGTTACAAATTTTAAAGTTTAAGGAGTTTATATTGTTAAAATAAAATCAATTTAATTGCACCTCTGCATTTTGAAAAAAAATCAAATATCACAAAAACGAATAAAATTAGACACTTGGTACTATTAACAAACCTAAATTATTTTTTTATGTAGAATCTAAAACCGTCATAAAATATAGGGTGTTTCATTTAAAAAATACAACTTTGATACATCACACTTTTTGAGACACCCTGTATAGACTAAAATAATTTTATACTGTGGTCTTATCCGACCTGTATATGTCTCAGTATTTACTTTTTTAAAAACCTCATGGTTATCCAGCTACAGACCGTGTCGAATATGGTGGGCCACCCTGTATTTACAAGCCTACCATAGACACTAAAGCCATAGAAAGTGGTAAATATGCAACAAACCATAGGTTGCCATGACAATGCAACAAGGCGTTGGCTTGAATTGGGACTCGTGCCTATTTGCCCATCAGTTTTAGTTCATGTTTTTATAGCTAGGTTTTTTTTTTCATCAGCAGAAAACACACAACAATTTGTATTATTTTCCCATAATGATTTACTTAGCTTTTTATGAACTACTAATTACGAAGAGATAGTAACATAAACATAAAAAAACTGTATTTTTGTGATATTAAAACGTATTTTCACTTTTAAAATTGACCAAACCTTTTTTATTAAATGCTATAAAGCAATATTAACTAGGGCTGGCAACCGACACCGGTTTTTCGGTTAACCGGTTTTCGGTTAACCGCGGTTTTAGCCAAAACCGAAAACCGGTATTTAAAAACCGGTTTTCGAATATCGGTTAACCGGTATTAAAAAGAGGTTTTCAAATACCGGTTTTTCGGATAATCGGACCAAAATCGAAAAGCGGTTCTTCCAATATAAATTAATAGGTTTTTGGTTGATTGCGGTTTATACAAAAACTACAACTAACACTAAATTAAAATTTAAAAATCACCACTTTTCCTTTTCTGTTTTTTTATTAACCAATAAACCAGAAAAAACACCGAAAATAGAATACCAATTTTAAATAAAGAGGAAAAAATAAATTATGTATGTATGTATGGAATTTTTATATCACCTTTTAGAATCTTGCATTTTATTAACAGGGATGTTATATTTTTATTCTTATTTATATTTATCCAATTTCTTTTGAAGAATATTCTAGGATGAATAATGATTATCACTTAACACCACAGCTCATGGGCAAATCCGTAATCAACGCAAAAACGATTAATAGAGAATAATTACTTTCCGATTTTCTGTTAACTGTGGTTTAGAAAAGCTTTTTCGGTTTTGAAAACCGTTTTCGGTTTAAAGACCGTTTTCGGTTTACAAGCCCGATTTCGGTTTTCAGTTTAAAAACCGGTTTTTAATACTCGGTGTTTAAAACCGGTTTTTTAAATAGTCGGTTAACCAGTTTTAACCGAAACCGGTTTTGTTTTTTCCGGTTTTTGCCAGCCCTAATATTAACTGCTCTTGATCTCTATGATCTAAAAAATTGTATAGGTTATAAAATCTTATTGTAAGTACAACTGTGATAATTGATAATATAATAAAAGACTATTTAATTGTTTAAAATACGTGAACTGCAGTTTTATTTGGATAGAATTTCAATATAATTTATTTTATCAGGATACCTTTTAAAAAATATATACCGGGTGTTGCTCCGTCGAGCGGGACATAGGGAATCCCATGTAAATTTTGAAGTGGTCCAATATTGGCTCCCTAATTATTTTAGAAGAAAATATTATAAGGATCTTTTAAAGAGCACGAAAAGTTGTACCCAGTGTACAAATTTCAGCTCTTCTCAGTCCGCCAGCTAAGAGATAAATGCTAAAATAAGTTACGAATCTCCTATCTTCTTACGCGCCTTGTATTATTAGAAGTTTATAATAAAATACCAGAAAAATTATTTAACCTCTTACTCTCAAGTTGTCAGATCAATGTCACATCATTTTTAAATAATGAACTACTTAAATCAAGAAAAAATCACTATTATAAAATGGTTTTACCAGGGAAATAGTTATCGAAGAGTAGCGGACATGTTTGCAGCCTATTTTCCCAATAGGCCAATACCAAGTAAATCGATAATAGAACGGACGATACAAAATTTGAAACTACAGGCACAGTAATCAATAATTGCAAATGTGAAGAAAATCGACGTGATCTTTCGCCAAACGATTTTTTTCTATGGGGACATTTAAAAACTATGCTCTATACCAATAAAAATATGAAAATTTTAGACCAGCTAAGGAATGCTATTTCCGCTAAATGTGCCAGAATATCGATGTACCAACTAGCCAACGTAAGAAATAAGTTTTATAATCGTTTGGGTTATTGTCTGGCAGTTAATGGAGGAATATTTGAGCATTTGATTAAATCCTGATATTTTCGTCATAAATTGATTTCTAAATGTAGACAAATTTGTTTTATTGTCTTGCGTAACTGTGAGTGCATGTGTTGGAATAAGCTGTAAACTAAAATTAAAATGCGAGGATTCTTTTGAAATTCCCGTATAAAATTGTTCAGTTTTGGCAATGACATTATAAATTAATGATCTAAATTGTCACTGATAAATCGATATGATGTTTTTATTGTTGATTTCTAGAGTACAGCGTGCATAATGAGATACTACATTGCAGAAGTATTTAAGCAGTTTACTCTTTACTGGTTGGTTAAAAAATGCTTAAATTTTTATTTTGGGTAAAACTTACTGTGCTCTTCAATAAATCCTAATAGCATTTTTTTCTAAAATAATTAGGGGAGCCAATATTTGACTACTTCAAAATTTACATGGGATTCTCTATGTCCCGCTCGACAAAGCAACACCCGGTAAAGGTTGAAAATATATTGGAAGTATTAATTATAATTATACCATGTTCTATTGTCACTCTTTCTTGGATTCTTTTCTTATGAAATAAAAATTAAAAAACAGACTTAAGAATAAATAGAAAGCTAATCTTCAGGTTTGTCTGGTGGTGGACCACAAGGCTGCAACATTTTCTCCATCAAATTAAACCTTACTCGAGCCTTGGCCTCGTTTTCGGCAATAGCAAAATAACTGAGCAGGTCAGGATGCCCCAAATAACTCGAATAGCTGTCTCTGTGTTGGTTTACAAGCCACTCAAATTTTGTTGTATCGGCATGGCCTGTACCAATATACTTGGACTGTAGATGTTCCAATTGACTGTGAATGTTATATCTGTCACCCATGGTTCTACAAAAAAAATCGTATTTAAGGATGTGGATAATTTTTCATTAGGGGGACCGGCACTGATTTTATTGAAATTCTAAATTGAAGGGGTTTCGGAGGCAATGTTTAACTTACCTGGAGCCTAGGCTACTAAAATAAAGGTTTTTTAGATATGAAAGTACCTCCAGTAATTGCTTGTAGCCAAATAGTGTTTTTAATAAGGTTTCACAGTAGCGATGAAAATGTAAACATTGAAAACCATTAGTTAGGTTATGGTGTTCTTCGTCAGTGTAATTTGGTTGGCAGTCGCTTTGGAGCAACGTCATAAAACAGATCGAAGAACTTTGAGCAACTATCCTACTAGAGGTCGGTTTAATATGTGAAATACCATGCGTAAGAGAAAAAAGTTATCAGAATTTTTTTCTTTGTCATTCCACGTGCTGCTTCGTTAAAGACGCGTTCATGTAGAACGAGAGCAATTGTATGTAGTACTTTTACATCTTACGCAAAGCTACCTCTAGGATAGTATATGCTCAAGGCACCGCAAAATACAACATAAATTTTCAGGTTATATTTACATCAAAAAAATATTTTTTTATAAAAAGAAAAAGAGGCAGTTGTAAAACATGTCTACAAATTTACCGGAATGGTACGTCTTTAAATAATTAATAATTTAAATTTTCTACAATTAAAGCTGTTTTATACGATATTTTAGGAAAACGTTGAGAACCAGTATAATTAAGAACAAAAGGTGTTTTTCTGAGATTGTTACAGAGCACCCCTTAAAAATGTCGTGGTAAGTTCTATTTATTTATTTATTTATTTTATTGGGTAATTTTGTAGAAACCTGCGGCAACTCCGATTTTGACGAAATTTAGTAAAAAGTGTCGCACAATATATTTGATTTTCACCTTTTAAAACCCCGTTTTTCTATGTTTTTTACATTATATTTGCATTAAATTGCGTGGCTTTTCTTTGTTAATGCGGCAACCATACATACACATAGGGCTTCATGGCACACTGGGATTGAAATGATTCAAAGTATAGCTATGCAATTTAATGCAAAAATAATATAAAATACGTAAAAAACAGGGTTTTAAAAGGTGAAAATCAAATATTATGTGCAACTTTAGCTTTAAATCAAGAATTGTGTGCAAAAAGAAGGGGGAATATTGTAAAAATAGGATTAGTTTAAATTTCAAGTCTGATGATGAATATCCCAAGAACAAAACGTTTCCGCCAAAAAAATCTTTCAGATTCGTGATCAGCGCCCCAAAAACCCCCGTATACCAAATTTCGTCAAAATCGTAGTTGCCGCAGGTTTCTAGAAAATTACCCAAAACCCTCTCTATACCAATTACCCAATCTAGCAAGACCAATTTGAAAAGTCTACAAATTTACTGATGACATGAACACTTTGCATAAGCTTTACCCACTAGACTATATAAATTTGCTGTTTTAGGTCACAGAAAGAATTCCTCGACGTATTCTGGGATCCACACCTAGTACAGGACGAACTACTCCTGTATCAACACCCGCTAATATTTCAGAACCCCTAGCGCAAGCCTTAAAGAAACTAGATCCCTTGACAGAATTTGCAATAAATGAAGAAATGGACCCATTGTCAAAAATGGCAGCAGAAATGGTAATTTTTGAAAATATTATGTATTATGTATGTATAAATAAGTTTAAGCAAAATTTTGTTAAAATATTGTTTTTTTTTTAATTTAAAATATGTTTTTACAATCAAATGATTTTTTTTCCCAAGGACATTGTTGATAGTAAACCACCAAAGAATGATCAGGTGTCCCGAAAACGAAGTAACGAAACTTCTGGAAAAATGGATCCATGGTCTCACAGAAAAACGGCAATTTTGCAAAAATATACAACTTCAGAAAAACTGTCTATGGTTACAAGTTTCTTATTGGAAGGTGAAAAAGGTAAGAGACTGAAAAATATTTGTGTTTCCTATAGGAGGTAGCAACGTTCTCGAAAAATAATTTTAGATCAGCTGATTGTTGTTCTTCTTCCTCTTCTAGATAGACACTGGGCTGTCCGACTCAACCGACAAACTTTACGGGGCGATTTTACAACAGAAAATAAGAAATAAACTTCATATAAACATATGTCCTAAACGTCTTAGTTTTTGAACTACGGTGTGTTAAATATTTAAATATATATATATATATATATATATATATATATATATATATATATATATATATATATATATATATATATATATATATATATATATATATATATATATATATATATATATATATATATATACAGGGTGTTATTTAATAAGTGTCCGATATTTCAGAGGGTGATTTTTCAAGTATTTTTAAGGTAAAAGTTCCTATGAACGTGTGGTCTAAGATGCTTCGCTTTCAAGATACAGGGTGTCAAAGTTTTATTTTTATTTATGTTTTTTCTGCATAATTTCTTAAATAATGCCGATTTCCGAACGAAAATTGGTACCTGGGGGTTTTTTGACATGAGAAATTTGTATTTGTTCTTAATTTAGCTCTTACTTGTAGAGGGCGCTAGCCACATGTATATTCTCACTTTCAAAGGCTCATGACTTTTGTACAAATGGGAATTAGGATTAGATGACGCTAAGAGCAACCGTTTTCGAAATATTTTAGTTTAAAATAATCGATGCATACGCTTAGTAATAAATATGCTAAGTAAAGACCGCTCCTTGATAAAACCGTCATTTTCGGCGGTCTTTACTTAGCATATTTATTACTAAGCGTATGCATCGATTATTTTAAACTAAAATATTTCGAAAACGGTTGCTCTTAGCGTCATCTAATAAGAGTACCTTTTTACGTAAAAATGACTAAGGAATCCATTTCTTTTAACAAAAATGTAAATACAGGGTTGTACAAAAAGTCATGAGCCTTTGAAAGTGAGAATATACATGTGGCTAGCGCCCTCTACAAGTAAGAGCTAAATTAAGGACAAATTCAAATTTCTCATGTCAAAAACCCCCAGGTACCAATTTTCGTTCGGAAATCGGCATTATTTAGGAAATTATGCAGAAAAAACATAAATAAAAATAAAACTTTGACACCCTGTATCTTGAAAGCGAAGCATCTTAGACCACACGTTCATAGGAACTTTTACCTTAAAAATACTTGAAAAATCACTCTCTGAAATATCGGACACTTATTAAATAACACCCTGTATATATATATATATATATATATATATATATATATATATATATATATATATATATATATATATATATATATATATATATATATATATATATATATATATATATATATATATATATATATATATACAGGGTGTTCCTATAAACATATGGCCGAAAATGCATATTAAGGGAGCTACAACCCCTTTGAAAGTTACTGAAGAAATTAGGTTTTTATTTAATATCTTTATGATTAAAAAAGGAAGTTTTTGAAACTTTTCAAGGTTATATTTTTTTAGTGGCCAATTTTATGGTGAAACCAATTTTTCGCCTTGACGCTTCTAAGGGGTGGTTTTTAAGGGTGTAGGGAATAAAACCCTCACTAACTTTTCCCCTTTATAAGATTTTAACTTTTTGATAGCTTTTTCTGAAAGTCCAATGATTTTTACCAAAAAAGGTACTCTTGCCTCAAGTCGCTAGGGGCAATAGTTTTCGAGAAAATCGCGCGTAAACACTTCAATGCAGGATTGACCCCTATTTTCATTTGAAAAAAAATTTTTTTCAATTTTTTAAAATAAAGGCTTTGTAGCTTTTAATAAGACGAACAAAAAGTTCTTATAAACATGTGTCTGAAAATGCTTCCTAAGGGAGCTACGCCCCTTGAATAGGACACCCTAAAGACGATGTTTACTCAATAACTTTTAAACGCTTTACAATTAAATTTTGAAAATTGGTGTACAGCATAAACATTTGATAAAGATTCTAAATTCAAGATTTTAAAATTAAATTCATGGGCGTCACATGCGGGAATGGCAAGGGTAAAAACATCCCTTTTCTTTTACTCTTTAGGTTATTGTGATTTTGTTCTAGTGTTTTCTAGAGTGTTTTCTGAAAATTCTAGAGTTTTTTACGTAAAAAAGGTACTCTTAGTGCAATTCGATAGGGCGTACCATTTACGAGAAAATCGACTTTGAAAATTTTATGATTTGAGTATGTTTATTTTATTGTTCAAGTAAATCTTCATATTCCTTATCGTGCATATTTTTTTTGAAATGGAATTTAATAAAATTGCTAGATACACATTCAAAACGAAGTTGGCGGTTGTTTTTTAGCGATTAATTTTATTTCTAGGCTGTTTTTTAAATGCCATTGTACGATTTACTTTGTCAAAGTGAAATTAGTTACTAGAGTGTTTTACAAATTATTTATTAATAATAAGGACATTGCCTTGATTTTGGTACTTTGGGATAACAGGTTTAAAAAGCTAATATGAATTTTACTTATCAAGAACAAGCTGACATTCACATTATGTTTGGAAGGGCATTTGGTAATTGTGTGGAAGCGAGACGGTTGTATGAAGAGGCATTTCCTAATCGACGAGTGCCACACCGTACGGTTTTCGCAAGAGTAGACCGTAATTTAAGGGAAACAGGTAAATTCTAAATTTTGAGTAACGTCGCATAATACCTACTTACATTTTACTTTAGGAAATTTTCAAAAACAGCAAGTTGATGGGCGACCAAGAAATGCCAGAACCCTAGCATTAGAAGAACGAGTGCTAGATCGTATTGAAGAAGATCCATCTTTAAGTACCCGCATCATCGCAAATCAAGAAGGGTCCTCTCAGTCAACTGTATGGAGAATTTTGCACGAGATGTTACTCTACCCTTATCATATTCAACGGGTTCAGGCTTTGGAAGAGCGAGATTTTCATCCTCGTGTACAATTCTGTAATTGGCTAGAAGAAAAACGCGTTGCTGATGAAAATTTTGAGAAAAATTTTTATTTACCGACGAGGCCGGCTTTACAAGAAACGGAATTTTCAATTTTCACAACAACCACATATGGGCGGATGAGAATCCCCATGCTATACGGTACAGAAAGCACATCAACAGCAGTTTAGTTTAAATGTGTGGGCGGGAATAATCGATGGACATTTAATAGGACCCGTATTTATGCCGCAACGACTTAATGGACAAATTTACACAAATTTTCTACAAAACGAATTACCACAAATATTAGAAAATCTCCCACTTCTATTACGAGCACAAATGTGGTTTATGCACGACGGTGCTCCCCCACATTTTAGTCTTATCGCTAGGGATCACTTAAATAATGCCTACCGAAACCGTTGGATAGGTCGTGGGGGTCCAGTGCCATGGCCACCACGGTCTCCTGACCTAAACCCCCTTGATTTTTATTTATGGGGGCACTTAAAACAGCTAGTTTATTCTCGCCCAATTCCCGATATTGATGTTCTCAGGCAAAGGATAGAAGAAGGATTTCAGACAATTAAAAACAACCCAAGAATTCTACGACGTGTGCACCGCAATCTAATAAAAAGAATAGCAGCTTGTCGGGACGCTAATGGTAATAATTTCGAACATTTGCTCTAAATTGTTAATTAAAATGTTAGTAAAAAAGTGTGTTTTTATTTTCTATGGCAATGCAGATTAATTTTCATCAACATACTCAAATCAGAAAGTTTTCAAAGTGGATTTTCTCGTAAATGGTACGCCCTTTCGAATTGCACTAAGAGTACCTTTTTGACGTAAAACACTCTAGAATTTTCAGAAAACACTAGAACAAAATCACAATAACCTAAAGAGTAAAAGAAAAGGGATGTTTTTACCCTTGCCATTCCCGCATGTGACGCCCATGAATTTAATTTTAAAATCTTGAATTTAGAATCTTTATCAAATGTTTATGCTGTACACCAATTTTCAAAATTTAATTGTAAAGCGTTTAAAAAGTTATTGAGTAAACATCGTCTTTAGGGTGTCCTACTCAAAGGGGCGTAGCTCCCTTAGGAAGCATTTTCAGACACATGTTTATAAGAACTTTTTGTTCGTCTTATTAAAAGCTACAAAGCCTTTATTTTAAAAATTGAAAAAAAATTTTTTTTTCAAATGAAAAGAGGTCAATCCTGCATTGAAGTGTTTACGCGCGATTTTCTCGAAAACTATTGCCCCTAGCGACTTGAGGCAAGAGTACCTTTTTTGGTAAAAATCATTGGACTTTCAGAAAAAGCTATCAAAAGTTAAAATCTTATAAAGGGGAAAAGTTAGTGAGGGTTTTATTCCCTACACCCTTAAAAACCACCCCTTAGAAGCGTCAAGGCGAAAAATTGGTTTCACCATAAAATTGGCCACTAAAAAAATATAACCTTGAAATGTTTCAAAAACTTCCTTTTTTAATCATAAAGATATTAAATAAAAACCTAATTTCTTCAGTAACTTTCAAAGGGTTGTAGCTCCCTTAATATGCATTTTCGGCCATATGTTTATAGGAACTTTTTGCCTTATTTTTATGCAAGGATTACGCTCCTGAAATATATATATATATATATTTTTTTTTTAATTTTTAACATCCTGTAGTTCAAAAACTAAGACGTTTAGGACATATGTTTATATAAAGTTTTTTTCCTATTTTTTGTTGCAGAATCGTTTGGTTAAGTTTATCGGTTTAGTTACTGGACACCCTGTATGTATGTAGGTAATTTGATTGAAATTGATAAAAACTTTGATGTCTATTGGTGCCTAAACGGTGAGGTTTATCGACTTTAAAAAAGTACCCTATTTTTTAAGTTTTTGATTGTCTATAAAATGGCGCCCCCAGCTTTGCGATATCTGTAAAAATAAAAATGATGTAAATAAATTTTAAGTTTTAGGTAAAGTGCCCTCTGGCGGTATTTAAAAAAGTACTTTTGTCTTAAAATTTTAGAATCAGCAAAGCTCGATTTGTGTGCCAAATATCAACTGGATTGGTTAAAAATAAATGCAATATGGCAAAAAAAACAAAATAAAAATTGAACTTTGACGGCTTGTAACTCGAAAACGAATGACATTTTGAAAAACAATTATATGAAGCTCTACCATTATTTTGTCAAGTAGAACCCCCTTAAGTTTCGTGATCGATTTTGGAATCATCCTGTATAGTTGGGCCCCTTCTAACTTCTAAACCATTCGGTATATTTTTATGAAACTGATGTTAATATATGACGAAGGTTTGCATATTTTGACATATCAGTGACAGAACTAAATGTCAAGGTCACAGCTGGGTGCCAATGCAACCGCTACCGCCAGCCAGATAGTCAAAGAGTTGCTACCGCCCGAACTATTATTTTAAACATAAAAACACTCATAAAGGGATGAAAAATCCATTTAAAATTTGAAAAAGGGATTATCAAAATCAAATAAGCAGTTTGCAAAAATTCCGAAATTGGAGTCAGTTTGTAGTAGCCAGTCATTTTGTGTAGTAGTCAGTTATTGTTTTTGTTGTTGTAGTTATTGTTAAAGCTCAAAGTACAGTGGTAGACAAGGTTCAACATCGTTTAGAACAACTTGATAGTTTTGAAGAAGGATCACAGAGAAAACTAGATTTGTCTCAGGCCGAATACATATCAAGAATTGAACAGTTAAACAGGTTGGTTAAAATGTGTTCATATAATGCCCGATATTATTTTTAAGGTAAAACACATTAAGCATATCCTTTCTTCCCTTAACACCAAGAAATCGTCTGGGCTAGATGGAATACCAGCAATCGTTTTAAAAAAATGTGCTCCAGAACTTGCACCCATCTTAACTCGGCTCTTTCGAATTTCTTACGACACAGGTATCTTTCCGGAGAGCTGGAAAGCTGCACGTGTTCAACCTATTCCCAAGAAAGGATCTAAATCTCTTCCATCTAACTATAGACCAATTTCAATTCTCTCAGTTCTTTGTAAAGTAATGGAAAAATTAATTAATTCACAAATTCTTAAGTACTTAGAAAAACACAAAATTTTGCATGACAGGCAGTATGGGTTTCGCCACAAAGATCTACAGCAGATCTTCTTTCCTTCGTATCACACTGCTGGAATAAGTCTCTTGAGTTTCTAGGTGAGTCCCAGATCGTTGCTCTTGATATATCCAAAGCTTTTGACCAGGTCTGGCATGCCGCACTTCTTAATAAACTTCCCTCCTATGGTCTTTCAACTAAACTCTGTACTTGGCTCTCTAGTTATCTATCTGATCGTCGTATATCAGTTATTGTGGACGGCCATTCTTCAAGCTTTCACCAAGTAAATGCTGGAGTCCCTCAGGGCTCAGTTCTGGCACCAACATTGTTTCTTCTTCACATCAACGACCTTCTCTCGTCCACAACTAATTCCATTCATAGTTTCACTCCAGTTTTCAGGTTCCTAAACCCATTACTAAACCTGATTTGGAAAACAAACGCAGAGCGATGCAGATATCTCTTTCGCAGGATCTTAATTTAATATTGGATTGGGGCCCAAAAATCTCGTCCATTTTAATGCATCCAAAACACAATCATGTTCCTTGTCGCGAAAAGAGTCATAAAATACTCATCCTCTACTTATGAGCGGCCAAGTTTTACAGAGCAAGGACACCGTCAATCTTGTGGGCGTCACATTTGAAAGTAACCTTAACTGGCATAACACATTGTGTCTATAGCCACGGCAGCTTCAAAAAGCTTGGATTTCTCTTTCGAGCCAAAAAGTATTTCTCCCCTGATAATTTATACACTTTATATGTGTCCCAAATCCGACCTCCCTTGGAATATTGTTCTCATATCTGGGGCATGGCGTCCCTCACAACCCTAAACATTCTTGATTCTATTCAAAGAAGAGCTATTCGTCTCATTAATGACTCTTCACTTACAGAAAGGCTTCTCTCTTTTGCCTATCGTCGGGCTGTGGGGATTTATCGCTTTTCTATAGGTACTTCCATGGCTTCTGCTCTGAAGAATTGTCCAGTATTGTTCCTCCACTCACGGTTCCCAACAGAGAAACTCGTGGTTCCGCGCGTATGCATCCCTATACGGTCCAACTGGACGGGCCCCGAACTTCCCACTTTGTTCGTTCTTTTATCCCTAGAGTTTCTAGGTTGTGGAACCTGCTGCCCGCGGAGGTCTTTCCTTCCCCCAAATCTTCAGGTATTTAAGTCCCGTGTCAACAAACTCCCTCTTACCTCGCTTAAGACACCCACGGTACGTTAGTATTTAGGCTTTTAGCCTTCATGGTTTATCCAAAGATTAAAAAAAAATATATTAACCTACCTCCAATAAAAAGTAAAAAAATCACTAATTATTTATTATTTTTTTAATTTTAGGGAACTAGTCTTGGCCTGGAATATAGAACAGAGAGTTAAAGCGTTAAAAATAGCGATTCAGTGTGCGAAAATGTTGGCTGACACTGATGTACTACCGTTTTATCCTAGCAAGTTTGTCCTGATAACAGATATTTTGGATTGTTTTGGAAAATTGGTGTACGAAAGACTCAGAACTAAAGCTGAATATGTGAAGTAAGAAATTATTAAATCTATTCAATCCCTAAAAATCAAATCAAATAGTCTTTATACAGAGTGTTTCCTAATTGCAGTAAGAAAATTTAAGGGTGTATTTCTGAAAAAAGTTTTTATAAACATAGGTCCTTAAATTTTTCGTTCACTAAGGTGTTAAACTTTTCAAAAAATTTGAAAATTTCTTCATTTTACTATTTTTTTCATAACTTTTCCCTCATAGATATTTATAAATGAAATAATTATAACACTTAATATATTAAGCACCCCACGCTTTTATTCTGAAGTGAATTATTCTGTTATTATCTTAAATTTTATTATAATTCTATTTTGAGGTATACAGGGTGTTATGGAAATACTTTAATATATTGAAATGGGTGACTCCTGGGACAGTGTAGAGACACACTGAGTACTTTTTTGTTTAATTCAAACTTTTTTACAATTTGTAAAAATACCTTCTTTTCACCTATCTTCTACGTCCCTGTTTACGTAAATACTATAAACACAGACAGTAGACCTATTTGTTTGCGATGTTGCCAAACGTCCTATTTTATACCCAATAAACGATATAAATACATAATAGAATAAAAGGTAAAATGTTATTATATTCTATTTTTTATAAATTTACTTTAAAAAATTATTAAAAGCCTTATATCAAAATAAATTGTAACAAAAAATATTTAAATAAAGGTCGATTTACCTTCAATACGGAATATGTTCTAAATTTTGATTTCCAAACATGCATTTATTTTCCGCTGCATACTGTTTCTCACACGCGCAAAAATGTTTTCATTGTTCCTTATTTGCTGAGCCGCTAGTTCCACACGATTTCGCAACTGTTCTAAACTGTTAATGGGTTCACTATAAACAAACTCTTTCATAGTTCCCCGGCTTGCCGAGCATTTTGCCTAGCTTCCCCATAACACAAAACCATGTCAGTCAACTCCGATTGAATTTCGTTGCATTTTACGTAAATTAAAACAAAATGCAAACTTAATAAACGCACAATTTGGTAAATTCTTCGCAATATTATTTAAAACGCAAACCAGGGCAAGCGAATTTCGTCTTTCTGTAACCTTGCATAACATAAGGAAGCCTTCTTATTGGTCAGTTAAATCATGCCGGCTTCCCTTGACAACAACAACGCGAATTTGCGATGTTCAGCTGTACAATTGTACCTACTAGCAGCTAGTACATTTAGTATATTTAGTTTTTTTTATGTTTATGGCAGTCCATGTTAGTAGCACAAAAGCTAGAGTACTAAGTACCGTGGGTGCCAGATTTTTAGATGTCAAACCCATTTAACGACTGAATAATGTTATCCAGAGGGCACCACCATTTTATCGTAGATTTCAAAGCACACAATAGAGGACAATAATATACCGGCATAAAAAAAGTTAACCAATTTTTATTATCTACTCTATGAGCGGCGTAGGCGTTACATTAAATAATAACCTTAAATAACATTTAGAGCTACACAACAGCTTTTAGAAGGCTAGGATTTTTCTTGGCTGGAAAGTACTTTTATTTTCACGAGTACACTCTTTACACTTTCACCATAAACTTCCTTCTCTTCCGTACCAATGAGATGTACAGTAATATAGCAACACAAAGTAATTGTTTCATGCATTTTGTAACCGTACATCTGGAAGAAGCCCCAAAATGTCCACTTCGGCTCCTTTATCCTAAGGTATGTTAAATATGCCGTCTACTTTTTATACCCACAGTAATAAGTTCCTAGACATCAAGCTTTTATGAATTATCAAAAGAAAAACAAACCCTGCATTTTGTAGTAAAAATTTTGATTAAAAAAATCTAATTAAATTGAAAGCACCTAGTTTAACCAAAGAATTCGCTGTAAGTATCATTTTTATCGCCCATAACCAGAACAACATGAGACAAAGAAAACGGTTTAAAAGAATTGAACTTACAAGTTTCAGTAAATTGATAAACCCAGTTACGTGCAAACTGCAAAAATGTTAGAATAAATTGCAATAAATTTCTTGCAAAAACATCTAACCTGTAAAAACACCTGTGTTTGTGGCGCTGATCACGGATCTGAAAAAATTTTTAAGTCGGATACATTTGTTTCCGAGATATCCATCATTAAAGTTGGCATTTAAACTAACCTCATTTTTCACTTTATTCCCCCTTCTTTTGGCATACAATTCTTGATTTTAAGTTAAAGTGGTACACAATATTTAATTTTCAACCTTTTAAAACCTCATTCTTCTACGTATTTTACACTTTTTTGAATTAAATTGCATAGCTTCGCTTTCAATCGTTTTTAATCGTAGCAGAATATGGTGGAGGCGGTGGAGCAGTGAATGCACGGTTGCAACGTTTTTAAAGGGACCCTTCCCAATTTATTTGATAAAAGGTGTAAAAACATAGAAATACGGGGTTTTAAAAGGTGAAAATCAAATATTGTGGGCCACTTTAGCTTTAAATCAAGAATTGTGTGCAAAAGAGGGGTGAATAATGGTGAAAATAAGGTTAGTTTAAATGCCAACTTTGATGATGATTATCTCTGAAACCAAACATTTCCGACTAAAATTTCGTTCAGATTCGTGATCAGCGCCCTAAAAACCCAACATACCAAATTTGGTTAAAATCGGGTTGCGGACACTTTCTGTACAATTACCGTAGTTTTTTGTACATTTGTCTCATAGGGAATAATCTTTTTGTACTCTTTTCTCGTGTGAACCAAGATCGTTTGACTAGGTAAGGTTGCCTCGTAAGCCTTGCAACATGGCGGACCATACGTCACATATGTATTTTGCTCATTATTTAATGAAGTTTTTAACAGTGTAGTTTGTGTTTTTGTCAATATTAAAGAAATACTTTTAAATACTGTTAATTCAGTTGTTACCGTAACTTCTTTATTTCCTATTAATAAATTATTTAACAATGATTATTCTTTGTTTGCTATGTTGGCGCTAAGGAACCAGCAGTGCGGTACATATGTGACGTAATGAGGCAACCTTACCTAGTCAAACGATCTTGTGTAAACCACCTGTCGTCTGTCAACTCTTAATTTTGATGAAAGAAAAGCGAAATGTAACAAAGAACTTTATTTAAAAACGCAGTAAAATTTGTTTTAATAGTGTTTTGCAATAAAAATTCCGTTTTGTGTATTTTAATTCAATTCTTTGTGCGCATACGTGTCGCGTCGCAGTGTTTAAAAAGTTTGTAAAGTAATTAACCACCTAAAAGTGTACTTGATTTGTGGAAAAAGTAATCTTTACATTCATTATACGCTCAAACAACCTAGTAGCGTAATAAAGGATAATTTATTGTAATCATGTAAGTTTTTCGTTTGATCGAATTGAAACAGCAAAACCCATAGATAAACTGGTAAAGAACAAAATAAATTTGGCAACTTTTCTCAAGCTTGTTGACTTAACCACGTGTTATAACTGCTTTCAGCTGTTTTTGACAGCGACAGAAGGTAAACATATGTATTTAAAGGGATTTAAAGAGCTGGTCAGTAGCGGGTTTGCTTTTTAATCGTAAAATTTTGGGGTTCATTATCACTGTTATTTATGGTGGTCCGCCATTTTTAATAATTTTTATTCAATTTATTTTTACATAAGGATTTTGGGGTTTAAATATATTAAAGTATTTCCATAACACCCTGTATAATTATGATTCATTGTTTGACCTTTTATTACTGTAATACAAACTCTTTGTAATGAAAAATTATTTTCTAATTTTTAGTTCGGTTGCATATAAAAGCGTGTTTTTTAGTTTTTAAACTATTATTTATTTTTCATTTTTTAGTTCGATATATCAATTAGTTTTCTGCGGACATGTGATATTGAAATGTTTCACGAACTATTTCGTAATCTAATCATTTTATTTAAAGCTTCACTGTTGCATCGGGTTTCAAAACGCAACTACTCCGAACAAGTTTCTGTCAGCCTTATGCTGAGAGTACGTCGAAACTGCACGCATGCGCAGATCGCGCACTGGCTCTTTCTCTGTTACTCTCCTACAGAAAATCTATAAAGAAATTTATTTATCCTGGCGATCCTGATCAGGATAACGGGATACTGTTTGCAGATTATTGCATTGTCATGGGTCCTTGATACGTGTGCAAAGTTTCAAAGAAATCGAATCGCTGGAAGTTGGTGAAAATTAAGCTTAAAGATTCCGTTACATACATACATACAACCCAAGCTAATAAAAGCGTGTTAAAAAAGCATTTCCGGACCTATGTTTATATAAACTTTTTATAAAATTGGCTCAGGAACATGCTTATAAATTTTCTCACCGCAATTAGGAACAAAAACTGTAGTTTCAAGAACCAAGTTCTTGTTCAGAAAGTTACTGTCTTTTAATTGTTTTATTGCTTGATCCAAATAATTAAAATTAAATGTATTTTTAGTCCTGGTTCGAAGGTACCAATGCCTCTCCCAGAAGATTTCACCCCAGATATGGTACCAGATTCGGCTAAGGAGACTTGTTTGAATTGGTTTTATAAAATAGCTTCCATAAGGGAATTAGTGCCACGTTTGTTTGTTGAGATGGCGTTGCTGAAATCATACAATTTTATATCATCCAAGTAAGATGCCTGTAAAATGTTAGAATAACCTATGGAATATGAAAATACTAACTTTTCAAAAATTTTAAGAAATAAAGCAAAAATTTATCTCTAATAGTATTTACTAAAGAAACTTAAATTTTAACCACAATACACTACAAACACTTGAGGGGATGCCGTAGCACGTTAAATGAGCTAAAACGCGATTCCCTGCCGTTTTTAAATATTTGTTTGAGAAAAAAGTTGTATATTGAAAAGTTTCTTAAAATGATCCAAAGATTATCGGAAAGTTGGTTATTTTTACGGTTTTGTAATTTTGGGAAATTTAATGTGTTAATTATTACCATTACCAAAAATCAATTAACTTTCCGATAATCTTTGGATCATTTTAAGAAACTTTTCTATGTACAACTTTTTCTCAAAACAAATATTTAAAAAACGGCAGCGAATCGCGTTTTAGCTAATTTACCGTGCTACGGCATCCTCTTAACTATAAAGGTTTATTTTTCAAGCTCTTAGATTATGAATTTGTCATATTTGGTTGTATCCTGATTATACAACTACAGCCAATACTTTATTTCGTTTTTTAAGTGAATGTCCAGAAGCACTTTTCCGACTGACAGAAATGATTCAGGGAATCGGGAATCCACTGGTAGCGATATACGCGAGATGCTACTTGTGTAGAGTGGGGGCTATCTGTGATGACCAAAGGATCCAACATGGATTATCTCAAAAGGAATTTCGAGTGTTTCTTGGAAACGTATCAACATGTAAGTAATGAAAACTAACCAACTTCTTCACATCAACTACCTTCTTTCTTCCACAACCAATCCCATTCATAGTTATGCTGAGGATAGTACCCTTCACTCCACTTTTCAGGTTTCCAAACCAATGTCTCAACCCGACTTGGAAAGCAAACGCAGGAGCGATGCAGATATCTCTTTCACAGGATCTCAATTTGATATTGGATTGGGGCGCCAAAAATCTCGTTTAACTTAACGCGTCCAAAACACAATCGTGTTCCTTGTCGCGTAAAAATCATCAAACACTCATCCTTTGCTTACGAGTGGACAGGTTTTGCAGAGTGGGGACACATTTAACCTTGTGGGCGTCACATTTGAGAATAACCTTAACTGGCATAAACACATTGTATCTATAGCCACCGCGGCTTCAAAAGCTTGGATTTCTTTTCCGAGCGAAAAGTATTTTTGTCCTTCCAATTTATACACTTTGTATGTGTCCCAAATTCGACCCTCTCTGGAATATTGTTCTCATGTCTGGGGAATGGCATCCCCTACAACCCTCAGCATTCTTGATGCCATTCAAAGAAGGGCTGTTCGTCTTATTAATGATCCTTTACTTACTCAAAGACTTCCTTCTCTTGCCCATCGTCGAGCTGTGGGAGATCTATCACTCTTCTATAGATACTTTTACGGTTTCTGCTCCGACGAATTGTCCAGTATAGTCCCTCCTCTTGCAGTTCCCAACAGAGAAACTCGTGGTGCCGCGCGTATGCATCCCTATACAGTTCAATTGGGCAGGCCCCGAACTTCCCATTTCGTTCGTTCTTTTATCTCTAGAGTTTCTAGACCTAGAACCTGCTGTCAGTGGAGGTCTTTCCTTCCTCCCCAAATCTTCAAGTTTTTAAGTCCCGTGTTAACAAACTTCCTCTTACCCTGCTTAAGACACCCACGGTACGTTAAGTATTTAGGCTTTCAGCCTTCGTGGATTGTCCAAAGATAAAAAAAAATTAAGAATTCAGTGATTCAGATGTCTTGAAAATGAAGTGAATAAATGGTTTATGTCAATGGGATGGTGTTTTTCTCGTTTCTTTGTTTCTTGCTCAATTAGCAGGTTAGACGAGGAACAATTTAGGTTGGGCGCTCGCCCAACTGCGCCTACCCCTGGCGCCGCCACTGCTAGTAATAATAGAATAAAACATGTTTTTTGTTTTTTTTTTTTTTGTAGATTTTCAGTCGTAGTGTAAAAGTCAACTAGAAAAGCAAAAGATGACAATTTCAGTTTACATGACCCTGTATACGCCCGCATTGGATTTTATAATGGAACAAGTGGCACATTATTCTCCTGAAAGCGTTTTATCGGATTTACTCAGCAAGTGTAAACGATATAGTAATAGGTAATCAAATAAAATTATTAATTTTGTTCCTCAAAAATGAAAAATCTGACAACCCTGCTACACACTCAAAAACCACCAAATGTTAAAATTTGTATTTGCTTCAAAGTTTTTAAAATATTTAATTTTAAAAGATAATAATTATTTAAAATTGCTTTCCAGTTTTAAGCTATGTTGTCCTATAAATTGAAGGGTATGCCGGAACAACTTTCTCACCCACCAAAGATTAGTTATGAGAAAATGAAAAAAACGCTTTTTATACTTTTCTTTTCAATTAAAAAAACTACAAAACTTGGGTTGCTTACTTATGGATATTTTGATGTATTTAAAATAAACAACATCCTTTTATAAATCTTTAATAAGATGTTCTGAAGGTAAGAAAAAAAATCCCTAAAACGACGTTTTTATATACATGTCACTTACAACGTTTTTACACGGAAACAAGTCTCTTACGACCTTGTTTTACGTTTAATAGGTCAAAGGTCTTTTATTGTGACGTGGTATAAAAATAAGTTATTAAAAAACCATACAAGAAATTATGGTTTTAAATAACTTTTAGTGTTAGGTTGTAAAAATTACCATTATTTAAGGGTATTTATTTTGTGAGGGCTAATCGCCGTCTGGGAGAGGCTAAACCTCCCATAGTCCTCCCTTTTATCGAGCCCCTGCTTTCGACTTGACTAGGACATTTGCCCACTCTAATGAAATATAGGGAAGTTTTCTGCCCAGGGCACATAGAACGTTGTGACGCAGATAGAACGATGTGTGTAATCCATAGATAACCTACACTTAGATCCGCAGTGGCAAGAAGCATTTTTCGGATTTTTACGACCTCTATTCTACTATTCTATTTCTATTTTTTTTCTTGGTTTTGGTCCCTTCAGGTCCAATCCACCACTCTCCCCCTTCCAGACTATGCTTTCCAGGGCTTCGTCGGCGGAAAATCTGGATAATCGAGCTCGTAGCTACCAGACATTACAAAAAGAAAACAAATAATTCAACAATCGATGCAATGCCTAAATTGTCGGCTGTCAAACCAAGATCTGCTACTGGTGTTACGTATAACCTTCACTTTCACTACTGACAGTTCCCATGGCACGCCCATCTATTTCCCGCCATTTGAGAAATACCTTGTATTCACCACCAAACAGGATACCATCAGCTTAAAGGAAGCTTCGCTCACAGCGCTTAGATCCAGAAGAAAGATGCCGTCAATTTAGCGTGAATCTTTCCTTGATCCCCGAAGGTAAAAACGTTCGTACGGCACCTCTAGCCGCCACTCCGGGAAGGACTTTGTAGTCCTCTACGCACGTCCGCACTGTCCGGAGGTCAAACAAAGAGTTTTTACGACCTCGCGCAGTAAACAAATCGACGGTGGACGAACATGCGCCCTTAAAAGCCACAATACTGGCACACCGTACCCTCCGTCCGCGGTCTGACCGTGACAGTCATTAGCTACCGTACTTCCGATAATGCGTATAGTCTGCTTGGCCCCAAACCTCGGGGATAAGTTGTATTCAAGCGTACAAACACATTTTTTCGCCCCTGAAAAGTAACTTTTGTTTCGCGCAGGTAATAACATTGGTAATCCATCGAGATCAGAGGCAGTGGTGTAATCGCTTTAACATCTCCAGAAGGACAAAATTATACGAAATTTGCGTGAATCGGTGAGGATTTATGCATATAGGTATAAAGAACATTTTTTTATGGAAATCCAATTTTGGACCAGACTGTCGGTTAGAACGTTGTTTCGGCACACCCTTCAATTGTCATCTTGTAAATTTGGTAATGTCATATTTTTTTTTAGCTCACTTATACTGAATACAATAATGTCAGGATTCAAACCAGCCTATGTTGCGGAAAGAACACTGCAATTTCTGTCTATGATTGGCCAGTGCACAGATGATGGTAATTTATGGTTATTATTACAAAGGACCTACGGTAATCCGAACCCTGTCGCTCTTTGTAATCCGACACGCCTATGACTGTTGATGATACCTACAAATTTCGGCAAATCTTCACTAATATCCAAAGCTTTTGACCAGGTCTGGCATGCCGCACTTCTTAATAAACTTCCCTCCTATGGTCTTTTAACTAAACTCTGTACTTGGCTCTCTAGCTATCTATCTGATCGTCGTATATCAGTTATTGTGGACGGCCATTCTTCAAGCTTTCACCAAGTAAAGGCTGGAGTGCCTCAGGGCTCAGTTCTGGCACCAACATTGTTTCTTCTTCACATCAACGACCTTCTCTCGTCCACAGCTAATTCCATTCATTAGTTTCGCCGACGATAGTACCCTTCACTCCAGTTTTCAGGTTCCTCAACCCAGAACTAAACCTGATTTGGAAAACAAACGCAGAGCGATGCAGATATCTCTTTCGCAGAATCTTAATTTAATATTGGATTGGGGCGACAAAAATCTCGTCCATTTTAATGCATCCAAAACACAATCATGTTCCTTGTCGCGAAAAGAGTCATCAAATACTCATCCTCTACTTATGAGCGGCCAAGTTTTACAGAGCAAAGACACCTTCAATCTTGTGGGCGTCACATTTGAAATTAACCTTAACTGGCATAAACACATTGTATCTATAGCCACGGCAGCTTCAAAAAGCTTGGATTTCTCTTTCGAGCCAAAAAGTATTTTTCCCCTTCTAATTTATACACTTTGTATGTGTCCCAAGTCCGACCTCCCTTGGAATATTGTTCTCACATCTGGGGCATGGCGTCCCCACAACCCTAAGCATTTTTGATTCCATTCAAAGAAGAGCTATTCGTCTCATTAATGATTCTTCTCTTACAGAAAGGCTTCCCTCTCTTGCCCATCGTCGTGTTGTGGGGGATTTATAGCTTTTTTATAGGTACTTCCATGGCTTCCGCTCTGAAGAATTGTCCAGTATAGTTCCTCCACTTACGGTTCCCAACAGAGAAATCTCGTGGTTCCGCGCGTATGCATCCCTATTCGGTCCAACTGGACAGGCCCCGAACTTCCCATTTCGTTCGTTCTTTTATCCCTAGGGTTTCTAGACTGTGGAACCTGTTGCCAGCGGAGGTCTTTCCTTCCCCCCAAATCTTCAAGTATTTAAGTCCCGTGTCAACAAACTCCCTTTTACCTTGCTTAAGACACCCACGGTACTGTTAGTATTTAGGCTTTAAGCCTCTCGTGGTTTGTCCAAAGATAAAAATTAAAAAGTAATGCATGATTGAACAGTATAATTTGTAGTTAAAATATGTTCTTTGATATTTAATTGGTCGGATTACAAGGTATTTTAATAAAACAATGTCCAGACTATAGAGGGTCTTAGGCAGTACTCTATAACCCGACAAATTTGATGGTTTGACTTTGACATCGCCCTGCAAACCGTTTGGCTGATTACCGCAGGCCTATTGTATTAGTATTAACAATATTTTAAATTACACAGATTTTATTTGATACTTTGGGCGATATGAATAAAAAGAAGCATATGCTTTTGCTTATAAGTAAAAGGTTATTGATCATTATATAAAAATAAAGAAGGGTTTACCTCAAATGTATGAGCATTTGCTTACAAGTGCAAGTATTTACTTATAAATAAATAATAGTTTAAAAAACTAAAAAACACGCTTTTATATGCAACCGAACTAAAAATTAGAAAATAATTTTTTATTACAAAGAGTTTTTTATTACAGTAATAAAAGGTCAAACAATGAATCATAATTATATACCTCAAAATAGAATTATAATAAAATTTAAGATAATAACAGAATAATTCACTTCAGAGTAAAAAGCGTGGGGTGCATTTTACTATTTTTTCATAACTTTTCCCTCATAGATATTTGCAAATGAAATAATTATAACATTTAATATATTAAGCACCCCACGCTTTTATTCTGAAGTGAATTATTCTGTTATTATCTTAAATTTTATTATAATTCTATTTTGAGGTATATAATTATGATTCATTGTTTGACCTTTTATTACTGTAATACAAACTCTTTGTAATGAAAAATTATTTTCTAATTTTTAGTTCGGTTGCATATAAAAGCGTGTTTTTTAGTTTTTTTTAAACTATTATTTATTTTTCATTTTTAGTTCGATATATCAATTAGTTTTCTGCGGACATGTGATATTGAAATGTTTCACGAACTATTTCGTAATCTAATCATTTCATTTAAAAGCTTCACTGTTGCATGGGGTTTCAGAACGCAACTACTCGAACAAGTTTCTGTCAGCCTTATGCTGAGAGTACGTCCGAAACTGCACGCATGCGCAGATCGCGCACTAGCTCTTTCTCTGTTACTCTCCTACAGAAAATCTATAAAGGAATTTATTTATCCTGGCGATCCTAATCAGGATAACGGGATACTGTTTGCAGATTATTGCATTGTCATGGGTCCTTGATACGTGTGCAAAGTTTCAAAGAAATCGAATCGCTGGAAGTTGGTGAAAATTAAGCTTAAAGATTCCGTTACATACATACATACATACATACAACCCAAGCTAATAAAAGAGTGTTAAAAAGTGCTGCTGCTTTTCATTAGCTTCGATTTTAGTAAATATTCGTAACTTGTAAGCAAATGCTCATGCGTTTGAAGTAAATCCTCTTTATTTCTATGTTATGATCAATACCTTTTACTTATAAGCAACAGCATTTGCTTCTTTTTGTTCATATGGCTCTTTATTTCGTCTAGAGACGACGCAAATGCAATTCACTTACTAATTTCGATCTTATTCACCATTTTTTTACTTTTAGGTATACCGTTATATTCCTTGTTAAGAACACTGGGCTTATGCGTGAGCGTCAGTCCACCTCCGACGGAGCATCGCAAGTCAGTGTTGAACGCAGTCTGGTCTAATATTGCTCAGCTCTCAGACCCGTATGAGTATATTACTTGCGTGGAAGTCTGGGTACAGTTTATTGCGCAATATTTTTCGGTAAATATATGTTTTTTTCATGAGAATACTTGATATATGTACATACTTCTATATACCTTGGTTTATGCATGAGTCTATAAACTATGTCTTGCTCAGTTCATAAAAATATATTATTTTTTAGACTAGAGAGATAAACACGGTGTTTGGTGACATAATAGATCATATGATACCAAATAGAAGCTATGAAAACTACTCAGGCGAATTGAAAATGATAATACAGAAAGTTATTCAACATACTCCGGATTTTGAAGCTTTATTAGCTATGGTAAGCCATATAAATAAATAAAGTTGATGATGGTTTCTTGAAAACGAAACGTCGGGTATAAAATCTAAAAATACCATCATGTGATAGCTAAAAGTGCCAATGAAAAGTGTTATTCGTTTTTTATATCTCTTCAAATAAAGTCAGAAAAAAATAAAATCGATATAGTCAAATTTTCGTTTTTTCAAATATCCCAGCAGGCCATGAAAATTATTCAAGTTTTTAAACGGCATGTAAATAAGCTTTACAAAACACAAATTTTCCTAATTTAACCTAAGCTGTATCTCCAATAGGTACTGAGACTCCCATGCTTAGGATCCTTATCTTGAACACACTGTATATATATATATATAGACGCACGGGATGATTAAAATTTGTTTAATAATAAAAGTCGATCTGCATAAGTCTACATATCCCATATTAAAAATAAGTCTTAATATTTCTTTTAGCAACCAAAACCCTCTTACACAGACTACTGCAACCCCAGACAATTACATTGTATGTAAGAAAACTGTAAGCTAAATAATAATACATCAGACTCTCTTCACTTAAATTGTTTTTAACACGCTTTTATTAGCTTGGGTTGTATCTATCTTCATCTATCTATCTATGTAACGGAATCTTTGAGCCTAATTTTTACCAACTACCAGCGACTCAATTTCTTTGAAACTTTGCACACGTATCAAGGACCGATGACAATGCAATAATTTAAAAACAGTATCCCGTTATCCTGATTAGGACCGCCAGGATAAATAAATTCCTTTACAGATCCTCTGTGAAAGAGTAAGCGAGCTAGAGCTAGGCGAGTGATCTGCGCATGCGTGCAGTTTCAGTCTTACATGCATACATACATAAATAGTTCGTAAAACATTTCAATATCACATGACCGCAGAAAACTAATTGATATATCGAACTAAAAAATGAAAAATAAATAATAGTTTAAAACTAAAAAACACGCTTTTATATGCAACCGAACTAAAAATTAGAAAATAATTTTTCATTACAAAGAGTTTGTCACTTCAGAATAAAAGCGTGGGGTGCTAATATATTAAATGTTATAATTATTCTATTTGCAAATATCTATGAGGGAAAAGTTATGAAAAAATAGTAAAATGCACTTACGCTTTTACTCTGAAGTGACAAACTCTTTGTAATGAAAAATTATTTTCTAATTTTTAGTTCGGTTGCATATAAAAGCGTGTTTTTTTAACACGCTTTTATTAACTTAGGTTGTAACTATCCATCTATCTATCTATCTATGTAACGGAATCTTTAGAGCCTAATTTTTACCAACTTCCAGCTATTCGATTTCTTTGAAACTTTGCACACGTATTAAGGACCCATGACAATGCAATAATCTGCAAACAGTATCCCGTTCTCCTGGTTAGGGATCGCCAGGATAAAAAAATTCCTTTATATTATAAAAACAACACCTGTGTTGCCATCTTTTGGCAACATCCCAAACTTTTCTCAGGAACTTTAAGCTACTCTTGACAAAATGGCGAAGGATTTTTTTAGTGAATAAACTGGAGCATTTTTACATACATACATACATACATGCATATCGAACTAAAAAATGAAAAATAAATAATAGTTTAAAAAACTAAAAAACACGCTTTTATATGCAACCGAACTAAAAATTAGAAAATAATTTTTCATTAAAAAAAATATTGTCACTTCAAGAGTAAAAAGCGTGGGGTGCATTTTACTATTTTTCATAACTTTCCCTCATAAATATTGGCAAATATAATAATTATAACATTTAATATATTAAGCACCCACGCTTTTTACTCTGAAGTGACAATATTTTTTTAATGAAAAATTATTTTCTAATTTTTAGTTCGGTTGCATATAAAAGCGTGTTTTTTTAGTTTTTTTAAACTATTATTTATTAGTTTTTTTTTTAAACTATTATTTTATTTAATTTAAGAATTGCATAATATGAGGGAATTTAGCTTGTCACAAAACATAATGATGTCATTACACAATACTAATAAGTTTGCTTTTCTTAGGAAAATTTTTTTTTTTTCTACCACTTGTCGATCTATTTCACGAAGAATCGACGAAAGTCGAAGTTTGCAAGTTGATCCTTATTTCAAACATCGTTTCGGCGATCAAAAAACCAACGATCCTGTGATAACCAACTCGCTCATGTTTTTGGGAGGTATACTTCATGATTCTGTAAATGCATTGACTCCTGAAGACGAGGAGTAGGTAAAGTATCTCATGTACCATTCATAAACTAATGGTTATGGTAATTTTCTAGAAACCTGGGAGCAATCTCCGATCTGGACAGAAATTTGGTATAGGGGTTTTTGAGGCGCTGATCACGAATCTAAAGAATTTTTGGCGGAAACGTTTTGTTCTCGAGATATTCATCATCAGACTTGAAATTTAAACTAATCCTATTTTACAATATTCCCCTCACTTTTTGCAAATAATTCTGATTTAAAGCTAAACTGGCATTACAATATTTGATTTTCACCTTTTAAAACACCGTTTTTACAAATTTTGCAATATTTTGCATTAAATTGCATAGCTATACTTTGAATCATTTCAATCCCAGTGTGCCATGAAGGCTATATGTGTATGTATGGTTGCCGTATTATCAAAGAAAAAGCCACGCAATTTAATGCAAAAATAATGTTAAAAACGTAGAAAAACAGGGGTTTAAAAGGTGAAAATCAAATATTTTGTGACACTTTAGCTTTAAATCAAGAATTGTGTGCAAAAAAGAAGGGGGGAATTATAGTGAAAATAAGCTTAGTTTTTAATTTGAACTTTGATGATAAATATCTCGAGAACGAAACGTTTCCGCCAAAAAATTCTTTCAGATTCGTGATCAGCGCCCCAAAACTCTCGTATACCAAATTTCGTCAAAATCGAGGTTGCCCGCAGGTTTCCCCAGAAAGAATTACCATAGTTATTTATGGACACTGAAGTGCATAGAGTGATATTTTTACTTACCCAAAAAATAATACTTTATGCCCATGTGTTGCATGCCGTATTTTTCTGCTGCTGCATGAATTTTATACTTTCAATTTCTGAGTTATCCAAAGTTATTATGTTTTGTAATAAATTTTGATAATTCCTATCCAATTTATACTACTAACTTTACTTCTTTCATTTAGTTGATGTCACGTTTACTGTTAAATTGCATAAATTCCTATTAAATAATTCTAGAAGGCAGTGAAACAAAGGACTAATTCAAATTATCAAAAAAAAAAAAAAAACCGTGTAACGGTTAGAAAAAAATACTTTTTCCACAACCATGTTGTTTTTGTAATCGTTAACATGAAGTTAAAGAACTCCAGTCTACTACACTACATAAAGTGTTAAAAAAGTAACTTTTTTAACACTTCGAAGTTTTTTTACACTTTAAGTTAGTGTTTTGTTTCATTGCCTACTACAATTAACTTAAATATCAAATTATGCATTGTAACAGTAAACGCGACATCAATTGAACCAAACGGTCAAGTTACTTTTGATTTCGTCATTATTTCTTTTAGTTCATGTGTCACTAGTTTTAAAATTTGACAGTTTGCAAATAAATTTAATAGAAATTATTGAAAATTAATAGTAATAATGAATTTGAAAATGACTAAGAAATTAAAAAGGAATCTATACTGTTTTAGTATTATTTCTACAAAAAGTAAGTATATACAACTTTCTAAAATTAAATAATAAATGCAGAGTTATGAAGAGGATAATTGTTTCTTAAAAAATAAGAAGGCTATGATTTTTTTTTTGCAATATAATGGCTGTGCTGCATAAATTAAAATTAATAAGTTTAGATAAATAAAATATTGTTACAGACTTTCAAAAATGTGTTTAGGTTATAGAATTTTAGAGAGTTAGGATCATTTAATTTAGTTTGTTAATTTATTTAAATAATTTATCTTAATTTTCCAAGTTCGTTCATCACTTTCGAAGATTTCCGAAAACGCCCGAATTATCCGTTCAGAACTTTTATGCCATCCTGTACTATGGAATTTTTCGCGATATTTCTCCAAAATTCTAGATCATTCTTTACTCTTCCACCATACTATAAAAGGGCGACGGGAAACCTCCGATCAATTAGTATAGATTCGACTTTTGTACTGTAAACTTCGAGACATTGACAAGTGAAGATTTTGTCGTTGTTGTAACCATAGTTACGTTCCATTGTTAATAAATGTATAAAAACGAAGACACGTGTTTTTATACGAGGTGATTCGGAACAATATGTATAAAATGGTATTTTGAGAAATCTTTATATGGTCGTGGAAAAAATATAGTCTGTAACACATGCATGAAGTGTCTTTTTTTTACTCCCGAAACTTCCCTATCTGTAAAAAAAGTATAGAAGGAACAGTTTAAAATATGTAAATTCGGTGCTCTTTGATAAGAAAAAAAAAATCACAAAAGTTTAAAGCAAATAAATCCGGCATGCTTGCTCTTCGCGGTCGCCTTTGCTATATTTCTTTTATGATATGCCGGTTGAATGCAGCTGGTCATCATCACTATGGGATAGAAATTAATTTTTTGGTCAAAATTCTGAAAACTTACCAATCTAACTTAAAATGAGGTGCTTTTACTGGAAAAAATATTATAAATTATTACAAATGCTTTTTGGAAACCTAAAACTTATTATATGTTATTATAAATTTACACCCCCTTAACGTTATTATTTTTTATTGTACAAAATAAACTAAAATGTCAGCTTGTTTGGTTAATTCGGTAGTATTCATAATCAAGTAATCCGGACGATTATTATCTCATATGATATACAGGGTACGACAATAGGTATGATTTTTTAAATGGAATACCCAGAATATTATATCACCACCAAAAAATCTTTTAAAATGCTTTAGAAAAATACTACATTTGATGTGTCTATCTCAATTAGTTTCGGAAATATGACCATCAAATCTGAAAAATAATTTTAAATTATTCTTAGAAGCGTAATAGAGATACATCTTCCCAACTTTTTTTTATTTTTTAACGTATAAAATAAATAAAAACACACTGTTTTGTTGGGTAGATTCTGTAGAATCCATATCTTTTCATCAGAATGCTTTTATCTTTTAGGATATACAGTGTAGGACAAAACATATTAAATTTAAAATGGAAAACCTTGTAAATTATAAAAAATCTTGTATCTGTCCTTACACTCAGAAGTAGCAAAAAGTAGGAGGCAATTGTAAGTACAAAAATTGATAAAGAAAAAGGTAAAGAAATCTTTGACAAAAGTAGCGAGACTTCGCGAGGCTGCATCGGAAACACAACAATAGCTCTTATTATTTAAACTCTTTTACTTTTTTAGTAAACAAGGGTAATAATAAACTAAGGAGATTAAATTTTGTATATTTATGTTTACTTAAAATACATTTTCAAGTTTCCTATTACCCCAATAGAAGTCGTCATATCCTTTTATAATTTTGCGTACATGTAGTTTGGAGTATCTACTTTGAAATACAGACAGCATGAGCCATTAAAATTTCAAAGTTGCTTTTGGGCCAAAATAATGGATTTCTATCCCATAGTGTATCGGCGCGTCGCTGTAAAGGATAGCGGCGCCTTTGTATAAAATATTCCGATTGCAGGCGGCCTTTTTTATGTTTTTTGTATTATTTTCAAAGGGTACCGAATTTGCGCTTTTAAAATGTTCTTACTATATCACTTTATGCACTTGTTACATAAATTACTATTTTATTACTTTATATTGTGTAAATTGATGACATGATAACAGTCGTAGCAACGGAAATGTTCTTCAAAAATAGAAAAAGAGAACAGTAGAAAATAAAGGGAGTTCATGTGGTATATGGGTCTTCTTATTTTTTTTTTTTTTTTTAGACAAATTGGTGAAATATTATGCAACATAGTTCGACGAGTGGATTATGGACGCGATTTTGAGCAGCAGCTGCAGTTTTACGTGGAAGCCAGGGGCGCATTTGCCAATTTAGATTCGGTTCTAGCACAGCTAGTACAGGTATGTAATATTATGGACCGACTGATACCCATATTACAATATTATTTATATAAATCAAAGGTATAATAATATTACAAAAATATCGAAAAAGATATTTTAATAACTAAACAATAGTGATTCAGATTTGCTTTCTTTTAACATAAAAAAACAAATACATTGACATTTTGGTTGAAACCTTAATAATATCACTTTAAATAATGAAATTATTAATATTCCTTCATTTACTAAATTTCTTGGTATTTATGTAAATAAAAACCTTAATTTTTCAGAACATATTGAAAATGTATGTAAAAAATTAGCTCATGTTGTTATGCTCTTAGAATTCTTTCTACTGAACTTGATTTTCCACTACTGAAAACTAGTTATTTACCATTATTTGAATCGATATTAGAGACATTTTGCACTTCTTAAAATAACAGACGTTTTTTGGCCTCCTTATGGTTATTAAACATAACGATTATCGTTATTAAAACATAACGATTACGGCAGCAGTTTTAGACAGAGATTTTGCAGCCTCTTCGAATAAATTTGCGCTTTCGACACATAACCTTATTTTTGCCTGTGGTTCACCCATTTTAAAGTTAACGAAAAATCAGTATTTACTTTTATTTTTCATAAGATATAAATTCATATTTAAATATATGCAAACACTTCTGTTGATTTCGTTTTTTAAAGTAGATGCAAACAATACAGTATAAGCAAAACACAAAAAGTAAGGTTAGGTTTGGGTAGTAGAATAAAAAGCAAGTGTGCCAGATCGTAACATCTAAATTAATTACTGATTTACAATATCCGTAAAAGTTCAAGTCCGTTTTAATTTCTTAACACTATTTGATTTTTATTACTGCTATAGATTTTTTCGCTAATTAGAGCCTAGGTATAAATGATATTTTAATTAATACGGCATTAAAATTTTAACTTTTTAAATAACTGATATTAAAATTTCTACAATCCGGCAACCACGCAGTTCGGTATTCATCCGTAATTAAAGGAGTCCGGTATGGATAATAACGACAACGGATCATGTTTGCGTTGCTGCGCAGTCTCAGAATAACGTTAACCACAACGGAATTGCAAAATAAGGGGTGCAAAATGTCTAATAAGATATGGTATTTATTTCTGGGAAACTCTAGTCAAAAATCCGTTAAGCTCAGCTTTTATTTTGCAAAAAAGACCTATAAGAACTATTTGCAAGAATCTAATCTAAGGAATCTTGCAAACCTTTATTTATGAAACATAAAATATTGACACTGACATCTATTTTTGGAAACTGTTTGTTTAATATAAAAAAATATTGGTGTAATTATGATGAGAACTCTTTATATAATTTTAGAAATAACTCCTGCATTGATCTACTTATACCACATTCAAATATGATTAAAAAATCTATAATTTATAAATCAAAAAAGAAATTTAAAAATATGTTAAAACAATTTTACTTAAAGAGCGTATTACAATTTAAATGAATTTTTCGGAGATACATTTCCATAAAAGGTATTTCTTTTTACTATTATATATTTGTGTGCTTATCTGTCTATGTTGTATATGTATATATAATTTATTGTTTTGCTTTGTCTACAAAGATATCTAAATATTTTTAGTGACAATAAAGCTTATTATTATTATTATTATAAAATAATACATAAATACTAAAAAAACCCGTCCGTGTTGAAAAATAAAACATTTATTATATTTTTAGTGTGTGAATTGTTTGGCTGTTAACACTCGACTGATAGTAAAAAGGACTGCATACGAGAAAACAGGGGATTTCGTACGCGTCGTGCGCAGCATACTGCTTCATTACGATCCCGTCTATAGAATCAGCGAAGACTAGACTAAAACTTTACTTACTCTCTGGACAGGTGGCGCTGTATAACCAATGTTTAGGACAAGGTAAGCTTAACTGTAGTGTCAGTTGTTTGGGATTTTATTACCTTTAGTTTTTTTAAAGGTCTCACACATATGTTATACCCTCAGTGCTCCATAATATAACTATACAGTCATAAATGTCATAAAGCAGATTATGTAAGCACAAATATTTAGTAACCTTATTTTTTAACCACTAAAAAATGAAACTATTGGCAATATTGTTCCAAGGATATTTTTCAATATGACTAACTCAAGTGACGTACCTCACGTTGCTGATATTCCTAATCCGGAGTCGTATTATTTTCAAAGAATTTGGCGACAAATTGCTACGCAGAAATGGCGTTTATTTTCCGCACAATGATTTGCTTAAGCTGGTCCAACGTGGTCTGGATTATACTTATAGTTCCTTGATTTTAGGTAACCCCACAGATAATAATCATTTGGAGTAAGATCACGAGGCTCTAGAGGGGGCCACTGAATATCACCCCTTCGCATTGAGATGAGTTTTCCAGGAAACATTTTTTCAGCAAATCTATGGATACTGTGGCAGGGTGGCAAGTGGCTCCATCTTGTTAAAACCAGGTCGTAGCATTATGTCTTTCAAATTGTTAAAGAGCTGGGACTAAGAATCCCTGAAACTCCTGAAATCTTATAATAGTTATCAGCTCTCACCGTAACGGCAGCTCCTCTTTCATTTTCAGAAAAAATATGAACGGAATAATTCCAATTTGCTTTGACATTGCAGTCCATACAAAAGTTTAGGAGAATGGAGAGGAGGTTGATGTTCTAGTTGGTTCTTCGGGGATTGTCCACTGACCAAAATTGCAATAAACGCCATTACCGCGAGCAATTTGTCGCCAAAATTTTGAAAATATGCAACTCCGGATTAAGAATGCCAGCAGCGTGAGGGGACGTCACTTGAAAAATATAAGTTTTAGGTTATAAAAATTTTCATTATTTGTAGTTTAAAATAATATTATTAAAATAAGTTTTGTAATGTTTGTTTTATTGATATTGAAACTGCATTATACAGTTATGGCCCACCCTGTATAATAAATCATAAGAAATATTTAAAAATCCGATACTAACGGCAACAACAGGGAAGCAAAATATGACAAACAAATGTCATTGGTTCCAAAAGGGTTCAAAAAGTATCTAATAGGGGCGCTTAATCTATATTCCCCATAAACTATGTGTGTTGATATTTTTATTTAATTTTCTGCGGTTTTCTAGTTTATTGACAGTAAAAATATTGAATAGTTATAAAATAAACGCGTTGCTTGCTTCCAAATTCTCGATATAAAAGTCACTAAAACCTATAACGGGTGTCCACGAGATCATTTTCCGGCTGCCATTTTTTTATTTCTTTAAGGATACTGACGAAATTTGGTAGGGTTGTCATATTTTTGTGTCTTCATACAGGGCGTAAAAAATATTATCAATAATGTGCGAAAACTAGTCCGTCCCTGGCAAACTAAAGAAGCGACATAAGTTTCAAGGGCACTATTTTAAGAGGTCTTTACTAGTATGCATCGTACTAAAATATTATCAAATTATACAGAGCGCTTTAAAAGTTATTCACGAAAAATCGATTTTCAGCTGCTCCTTTAGGGATCATATCTTCTGCAGGGGGCTTAAACCGAAAAATTTTATAGAACTTGTCCTGTTATTTTCCCTGACACCCTGTATATATATATATATATATATATATATATATATATATATATATATATATATATATATATATATATATATATATATATATATATATATATATATATATATATAACGGGACAAGTTCCTATAAAATTTTTCGGTTTAAGCCCCCTGCGGAGATATGATCCCCTAAAGGGGGCAGCTGGAAATACATATATATATATATATATATATATATATATATATATATATATATATATATATATATATATATATATATATATATATATATCACAAGTAATTCCATTGACCATGGACCATGAACAAATCATTAATAAAAATTAAAATTTTATTTTCAGCGGATGCCTGTTTCAAAGCCATCTTGTCCGTCATATCCGAACTGCCACCATCTTCTGAATCAGAATTATTTCTGTTGCCCTTTGTACGTCAATTTTTATCGACACTGCTCGTAGTTCCGGACAATCCCGAACGGGGCGTTCTAAGTCTCGCTCGGATGCTACTTAATGTGCTGAGGAGCTTTCGAGGGAACAAATCGAATTGCACTTTGGGGTTGATATACATCAACGTTATAGATCTGTTTTCTGTTATGGCTCAGGGAGGTTTATCCGTACCACGTTGATAAAGGTGGAGTTGAAATTAAGTATTCATTTGACCTAATTAAAATTTAATGAACAAATACCTAATGTGTAGTTGCTCAAACTTTTCTTTTTTTTTCTATTTCAAATTTATAAACATTTTTATAATTTTTAAAGCATGTTCTAAACCATCAAATTTTTTTTTGGCGATAACTGCCCGAATGTGTAGAAATACAGGGTGGCCCACCATATTCGACACGGTCTGTAGCTGGATAACCATGGGGTTTATAAAAAAAGTAAATACTGGAACATATACAGGTCGGATAAGACCACAGTATAAAACTATTTTAGTCTATACAGGGTGTCTCAAAAACGTGTGACGTATCAAAGTTATATTTTTTAAATGGAACACCCTATATTTTATGACGGTTTTAGATTCTACTTTAAAAATAACTCAAGTTTGTTAATAGTACCAAGTGTCTAATTTTATTCGTTTTTGTGATATTTGACTTTTTTGAAAAATGCAGAGGTAAAATTAAATTGATTTTACTTAACACTTTTAACACTTTAAACTTTAAAATGTGTAATAAGATTAGAAAAAGTCTGCCATATCATACGTAGGTCAAATCAAGATCAAATATTGTACAGGGTGATCAAAAAATAATTTCAATTTTTCAGAAAATCAAATAGCCATATCTCTCTTATTTTAAATGGAACACCCTGTATTTTTTTACGTCACATGATGACAAATAAAATACTCTTTTAAATGGTGTATAGGTTGCCTATAACTATCTTTTGTGCTTTTTTAGTAAAATCTGTTTTTACAAATTTTTAGTCCAAATGTTTATTTAAATTAAAGTTGGCTGTGACATAGCAGCCATTAATATTTTTCTTAAGAAAATACCAACGGCCATTTATTGATTACTAGTGTTTTAGTCAGTTTAAAAGAAATTTCAATGATTTTAAATAAAAACCCTTCTTCTACAACAACAAGATGATATAATACTGGTAGGATGTGAAAAAATGGTTTACTTTAGTCTAGAGTTAATCCTGAAAAATATTCCAGGAGAAACCATCTGATAACCTTAATAGTTGCTTTTAAAAATTTGACACAGTGATTATGGATAATGGAAGAAACGAGTTATAGGTCACAGAATGTCGTCATAACTGACCAGAGGCGTTATTAGGATTGTTTAAAAACACAAGTTTTATCGTTACCACATTCAGCTGAAATAAGTGTTATTGGAAGTAGCATTATAAGCAACTAATGATTTTTTTTTCTGTGAATTTTAAAAATAGTGGCAGATAATACAAAATCTTTAATTTTGTGCTTTTTTCCAACAAATTTACATTTTGCAATAACGGCTTAGTAAATAGGCATAGCTATATCACAGCCTACTTACATTTAAATAGACATTTGGAATAAAAATATGTTAAAACGGAATTTACTTAAAAAGTATAAAAGATAGGTATAGGCAACCTATACACCATTTGAAAGAGCATTTGGTTTGTCATCATGTGGTGTAAAAATACAGGGTGTTTCATTTAAAATAAGAGAGATATTGCAATTTGACTTTCTAAAAAATTGAAATTATTTTTTGATCACCCTGTATAATCTATGATCTCGATATGACCCATGTGATAAGGCAGACTTTTCCTAATCTTGTTACAAATTTTAAAGTTTAAGGAGTTTATATTGTTAAAATAAAATTAATTTAATTGCACCCCTGCATTTTGAAAAAAATCAAATATCACAAAAACGAATAAAATTAGACATTTGGTACTATTAACAAACTTAATTTATTTTTTAAAGTAGAATCTAAAACCGTCATAAAATATTTGGTGTTCCATTTAACAAAATATAACTTTGATACGTCACACTTTTTTGAGACATCCTGTATAGAGTAAAATAATTTTATACTGTGGTCTTATCCGACCTGTATATGTTTCAGTATTTACTTTTTTTAAAACCCCATGGTTATCCAGCTACAGACCGTGTCGAATATGGTGGGCCACCCTGTATTTATAAGTGGTTGGCACAAACGTATTGTGTCAGGTTAATTAAAGTAACTTTTTTTAGCTGAGGCCAATGATGCACTTTGGGGTTCTGATCCAAGATTTATAAAAGAAATCGACGGTATGATATCGATAGTGATAGGAGAAATCCTTACCTTACTACAGGAATTGGGACCCTGTAGGAAACAATCTCAAGTTGCTGCAGATTTATTTGTTAGGATAGCAACAAGAGCAGGTAATTGTTCGTTTTCTGCTTCCCCATATCGAAGCTGCACACATTTTACTGACAATTCCGGATTTATTACGTTATTAATAATCTTATTATATTTTATTTTTTTAGACTTAAGTATAAGTAAAACTACGACATTAGCCTTAAATCTATGGAATCTGTGTCAAAAAAATGGATATGCAGATCTCAAGTATATGGTAAGTATTGTGAGTGTTAAATAAATGTGAAAAGCTATTTAAACAGCATGTCTTATAGAAATATATTTTTTCATCAAATAAGACGTTTTAGAAAGCGGCACTTTTCATTATTCAGTTAATATTAAAGGACCTTTTAGACAGTCATATCCGTTCTTAGTTCAGTTTCAGTCAGTGAAAACTGAACGGAATATAAGTCAGTTTCCCCATGTGTAAATATGGAGCTAGAGCGAAAAGGAAGTCAGAGAACTGACCGGATGAGAAGATCTATTTGTTTTTGCTTTTTTTAATTCCTATATGTACTGCTCCTTGGTTAGGCCAATTTTCGAATATTCTACTGTGGTATGGTCACCACAGTATGCTGTTCATTCTGATATGCTGGAGAGGGTCCAGAACAAATTTTTGCGGTTTGCCGCATACAAGTCTGGGGTAAGGATGGAGAATTACCACCGCTCTGATTTACTGAGAAGACTAAGTCTACACACTTTACAGCATAGACGTCAAGTTCATAATCTCTGTTTTGTGTTTAAGCTATCTAATGGTCTCATTGACTGTCCCGACCTTCTATCACTTGTTCAACTTAATGTCCCCTCTCGTAATATCCGGAATTTTAATTTATATCATATCCGCCCTCATACCACAAACTATGGAATGCACTCACCGATGGATAGAGCTCTTCGTGTGCTGAACTAATTTAAGTAAAAATAAACATCAATTTTATTTATATACGAATAAAATGAGAGATCAAATCATATTTGTTGTTCACTGGTATACTTTTGTTGTCGCTTTTATTATTTACTTTTTTTCAAATACGTCAATTTTCGTAGAAAATTCAAATCTTAGCAACACCTGTTTTGCGCCTGTGTTTCAGATATTTTACAATTTGTACCAATTCTTCAAATTTTTGTATTTTAAAACGTGCCAAAAAAGTAAATATGGAATAGAATCAATTAAAAATATATTAAATATTATTTTGACTTTCTTTTTTGCTTATTAGCGTAATTTAAAAATTAATGTTGGAAATCGTCTATAGCGGAATCGCCTTTAACTTTACCACCTTATATCTTAGAAGCCAAGACTTTTATTGAAATTTTCTTCTTAAAATCACCTAACGATTTACACTCGTAAAAATCAGCGTCAAGTTCTAAACCACTCAGTACAGTTGGCGTGGCCACACAAGAAGTTTATTTTTTATCTTTGGACAATCCACGAAGGCTGGAAGCCTAAATACTAACGTACCGTGTGTGTCTTAAGCAAGGTAAGAGGGAGTTTGTTGACACGGGACTCAAATACTTGAAGATTTGGGGGAAGGAAAGACCTCCGCTGGCAGTAGGTTCCACAGTCTAGAAACTCTAGGGATAAAAGAACAAACAAAGTGGGAAGTTCGGGGCCTGTCCAATTGATAGTTATTTTTTAAAATCCAATTGTCTCTAAAACAGCTTCTCCAGTCAACTTTAACCACGTATAACTTTTTTAAATAAAATATATTAAGAAAAAAACACATTTATCAAAGTGGCTCAAAAAGTTCTCTCTCTCTCTCTCTATTTTTTTCTTGGTTTTGGTCCCTTCAGGTCTAATCCCCACTCTCCCCCTTCCGGACTATGCTTTCCAGGGCTTCGTCGGCGGAAAATCTGGATAATCGAGCTCGTAGCTCCCAGAAATTCCAAAAGAAAACAAACAATTCAACAATCGATGCAATGCATAAATTGTCGGCTGTCAAACCAAGACCTGCTACTGATGTTACGTATAACCTTCACTTTCACTACTGACAGTTCCCATGACACGCCCATCTATTTCCCGTCATTTGAGAAATACCTCGTGTTCACCACCAAACAGGATACCATCAGCTTATAGGAATCTTCGCTCACAGCGCTTAGATCCAGAAGAAAGATGCCGTCAATTTAGCGTGAATCTTTCCTTGATCCCCGAAGGTAAAAAACGTTCGTACGACACCTCTAACCGCCACTCCGGGAAGAACTTTGTAGTCCACTACGCACGTCCGCACTGTCCGGAGGTCAAACAAAGAGTCCCTCAAAAAGTTATTACATTTTAAATGTAAGCAAGATACCGTAGGTGGTGCCCTCTAAAGTTTACAACAAAATTAAGAAAATATTCTAATTTTTCACTTTACAAACGGATATAACCGTGTAAAAGGGCCGTTAAAAAGTTTTCCACTTGTAAGAACTTGAGAAGACATGGTGGACAGTATTATACATAATCCAAAATGTATTATTTAGTAATAACGATTATTATACGGTTTTTTAGTTTAGTTTTTTTTTCTTTTTAGGCTAGAACTAGAGACTATTTAATAAACCAAAACTCAAATACAGACCACTTACAACAGCTCATAGATAAGTTGACGTTGCCTCAATATTAAAATAATGCATTTTTAAACAATGGACTAAGAAGTTTATATTTTATTTAGATAAATGTTTTATTCTTTCCTATATATATATTTTATACAGTTATTATTGTGATATATTTTTACCTTAGATATATATACTACTAATAAAAGTGTCCAATTATTTCCCTTACCAACATCCCAAAATAACTATTTTTTCAACACAAAGGTAAGATTAACAAACAAGATACAGATACAATTTTGAACATATTTGATATACGGGGATTTTTGTGGTGCGCTGATTACGAATCCGAAAGAATTTTTAATCCGAAACGTTTTGTTTCCGAGATATCCATCATCAAAGTTGGCATTTAAACTAACTTCATTTTCACTATATTCCCCCTTTTTTTGCTCATAATTCTTGATTTGAAGTTAAAGTGGTACACAATATTTGATTTCAGCTTTTAAAATCTTATTTTTCTACGTATTTTCCACTTTTTAAAAATTAAATTGCATAGCTTCGCTTTCAATCCTTTTCAAACGCAGCAGATTATAGTGGAGGCGCTGGAAGAACGCATGCATGGTTGTAGCGTTTCTATGGGGACCTTTCGAATTTATTTAATAAAGGTGCAAAATACGTAGAGAAACGGACTTTTAAAAGGTGAAAATCAAACATTATGGGCCACTTTAGCTTTAAATCAAGAATTGTGTGCAGAAAGTGAAAAATGCGGTTAGTTCAAATGTCAAAAAAAACCTGTATACCAAATTTAGTCAATCGGAGTTGCGGACACTTTCTAGACAATTACCTAGAAAGGTTCCAAAAGCCCCGATACACTTTTGCTTACCGACTTGTATTTGAAAAGTGGTTGGTATTAAGTACTCTTAAGCAGTTTTTCAAATAGCTAGCTATACTGGGTGATGCATCGCGGGCGGGACATAGAATCCTATGTAATTTTTAATGGGGTCAACTATTGACCCCTGACTATTTTTAGAGAAAATTCTATCAAAGTTTATTGAAGAACATGCAAATCTACGTACATGGTAAAAACTTTAGATTTTTCGGTTAACCCGTTTGCTAGTTAGATGCTAATATATTTTTAAAAATTGTTACATTATTATCGCCTCATATTTATGAACAACAATAAAAATACCAGTTAGCGTGACATAACGTTGTCATTTTGAAATTTAGTCTTTATTATTATCCAAAAATCGTAGAGCAGAAAAGCACGATATACAAGGATAAAAATTACTCTAATCTAGATGAGTTAAAAAATGCTATTTCTGCAGAATGCAATAAAATTTCAATTTACCAGTTAGCCAATGTAAGAAGACAATTTTATGAACGTCTGGGTTATTGTCTAGCAGTCAATGGAGGAATATTTGAAAATTTTCCTAAAATTTTAAGTTTATTTCCAACATATTAATTATTGTAATAATATTAATAATTTATTAACATGTAAATATTATAAATGTCATAAGTTCTTGAAATTTGTTGCTCTAGTTTAGTTTAACTTTAACCTAATTCGTTTGTATAAATACAACTATTAATCTTTTCACTGTACGATTTTTTGATAATAATAAAGCACTAAATTTCAAAATGACAACGTTATGTCACGCTAACTGGTATTTTTATTGTTGTTCATAAATATGAGGCGATAATAATGTAACAATTTTTAAAAATATATTAGCATCTAACTAGCAAACGGATTAACCGAAAAATCTAAAGTTTTTACCATGGACGTAGATTTGCATGCTCTTTAATAAACTTCAATAGAATTTTTCTCTAAAATAATTAGGGGAAGCCAATGATTGACCCCATTAAAAATTACATGGGATTTCCTATGTCCGCTTGGCGATGCATCACCCAGTATAGAAACTTGGTTCAACGTGTACAATCTCTCCATCTGTTAATGTTAATGAAATTACCTAAAAAAATTAAATGCAAAATTTAGACATTCATCACTACATATATTAAAAACAGTATATTACATATAAAACTGATAAAAACTATTCAAACCTGTATTATGTGTTCAAATAGGCACTGCATATTTTTGTTAGGAGTATTATTTGAGAAATTTTAAAAATAAAAAAATTAAATTTATTTGTTTATTGTGCTAACCCAAATGTCAACATCATATTTCCTTAAAAATAATATATAAAATGTTCATATTGGTCTAAAAATATTTTTGGTAATAGTTCGATATAGCGGTTTTCGCTATTATAAGAGATTTTCGAAAAATTCTTTTTCAGGGCGTTTCTATAGGTCGATTATGACACAAATCTGTGTGCGCGTTTTCCAAAATCCATTTCTATAATTTATTATTAATAAAAACATATTTACGGGACGGTGGAGTGAACAGGGGTGCTGGGTGGGGACGAAACAGTAGAAATCCTACATTAAACGCCCAAAAACAGTATTTCACAGTACACACCGCACTTTCTGTTTACAAAAATGTCCAAAAAATTGTTTAAAAAATTAAAAATAAATAATAGTACAACAATCCCGCCATGACTGTCACTGCATAAAAGAAGAGTTTGCAATAAAACTGTAAATGTCTTGCAATGTTGCCAAATAAAGTGAGAAAGTGTCAATAGCTTAAAAAAAGGAAGATACAGGACAAAATTCTTATGAAAAATTAAGTTATTCCTTTTTCCTATTATAATTTGTAGAGAAAAAAGGAAAATACCTAAACATAAAGAAGGAGGCATTTCTACAAAAATACCATTGTTTCTCATGGAAATGGTGGATAATCCCCGAAATAGGCTTGGTGTTAATTCTTCATAAGAAGTTTGGCAACGCTGCTTCTATCAAGAATGTCATTTTTATAATGACGAACTTCATGTTATCAGCTGACCAAAATGAATTTTCCTTCTTTAATTAATGGCGGACGAGATATCTCATATGTGTGGGATAGTTTTTCGAAAAATTTAATACTTTTCAAAATTAATTTACATTTTTCATGTGCCCCGAGTGCAGTGTATTAATGTTTTCTTGTGTTTGACGTTGGATTTATACTGTTTTGTCCCCACCCAGCACCCCTGTTCACTCCACCGTCCCGTAAATATGTTTTTATTAATAATAAATGATAGAAATGGATTTTGGAAAACGCGCACACAGATTTGTGTCATAATCGACCTATAGAAACGCCCTGAAAAAGAATTTTTCGAAAATCTTTTATAATAGCGAAAACCCTCTATATCGAACTATTACCATATTTTTAAATAGATTAACAGAAAAACATAGGTTCGTTCATCTACATTATCCGATATATTATGTGTTTTTTTATTGTATCTCAAACCATTATTATAATCACTCTGTATATTTCAATATTAATTTCTGTCGTTTCATAGGAAACTAAAAATTATTAAAACATTTTGAAATCGGGTTCTCACATTAAACGTAAATTTGAAAACCATTTGGCACAACCACAAAAATACTTTTATAGTAATAATTCTTATATAATTTTTACTTATTATATTATCAAATAGATGCCCTAATTCAAAAATCACCTTAATACAAGCGAAACATTAAATCATTCCGTGCTTCCTTTACTATAAACTAACGCTAAGAATGCCCAGGTTCCTGGGACTCCTAGTTCTCCAGACCTATCACCTATTGAACATGTATGTTATAATTTTTCAAACTTTTCTCTGAATTAGGGCATATTATAAAACATTTAAAGATATACCTTTGTATGCATGTATAGATATTTCCATAAAAACTTTAATCACAAGTAGTTATATACATCGGACGAATTGAGTTGCTTTTCACATTTTTAATTTAATAGATAAGCTTGTTTGAAAAATGGACAAAGTTGTTTTTTTCTTCTTCTTGTATACAGTTGCCTTAACGATCACAATGTCTTTTAAAATTGTTTCGAGAGAAAAATCTCAGTAACTGTCAAATAAAAGTCACTTATTACCCGAAGATGGTTGGAGATACCTACTAGCTTTGCACCAACCGAAACGTTGTGTATCATTTAGCAAACAAAGATAATGAAAAATTAAAATTTTAGTGTTATTTGTTCTCTATTATAGTATATTACATTACAAGTGTGGAAAATGACTAATTTCACACGAGTGGAAACCAACGAGTGTAAGAAAGTCAATTTCACACGAGTACTGTACACTTTTTTTCCTACGACCACAAATTATTCACCAAAAAAAAAAAAATATTAAAGTTTGTCTTTACAGAAAAAATAAAAAACAATAATTGAGAACTTTGCAAAACTAGGGTGATTTTTACTTTGTAACACTAGTGTGATATGTACTTTTCCTCAATGCTATATTATACTGTTTTGACAATATTTTTACATCGAAAATCACCTACCTAGAAGCATTATATAACTTTTATCATTTTGGAATTTAAAAAGGCCCTCTTAATAAAAATTGTATGGTTTGGTTAGGTAATAACGGTAATAGTTTAATACGATTTTCTGCTATTATAAGGTGTTTTTAAAATTATCGATTCTTACATATTTTAGACACTCTTCTAAATAAAACGTAAGTGGTGCATATCCAAAATATTCTGTTTTTTTTAAATATCAGTAAACAAACTTACGGGACCGGGGAGTAAAAAAGGGGTGCTGGGAGGGGTAAAATTCGTAAAACGAGTTAATGAAACTGAACATCACATGTAAAATTAAGTAAAAATTACATTTTTTCTCAGATTTTGAGAAAAAATATAAAAATATGAAAATTATAAATGCATAACCTAAAGTCCTGAAAGTAAGAAAAAAACGACTACTAAACGTCAGTTATACCATGCAAAATATGGAAAGCATTTGGCAATGTCGGAAGGGTCTGATTCTATTTATGAATAAATAAAAGAAAGTGGATTCATAAAGTGTGTATTAGCCTCAGGTTTAATTAAGGGATTAAAAAAGATTTAACTAGTTGTTTGAGTACACGAAGACAGAGAGAAAGGAATGTGATCCATAGGAGTTTTTCTCTGGCGTTTTAGGTCAAGCGGCAAGGCTGCCTCTATAAGGTGCGTGCTCAAAGGTAGGGGGAGATTTTTAATTTGATCTACTTACCTGACAACACTGTGCCACTGAGCGAGCAGTCAGTGAAAGTTGTTTTTGTGGTTATGTCTATTTTTGTTTATGTTTTTATTTTTTCGGAAATTTTATTATTACTCTTTTTAATATTAGAAGAAAACTTATACTGTGTAGTAACTTAACGTTATAATAAGATGATTTTCGCTAATTTGGGTTCTACTGTTTAAGGTAAGTAAAAGTTTTTTACCGTCACTACAATAAATATGTCACTTGCAAAACCAATAGCAGTTTTTAGAATGACATCATAATATATATCACACGAGTGTTGTAAAGTACTTTGCAACACTAGTGTTATATAACGCATTTTCTATGCATGAAACCAGTGTGCTATTTGCTATTTTCACAAGTGGTCGTAGGAAAAACATATTTTTCTACTGACTGAAATAAATGAATTGAATTTAACAGTTACCAAGAAGAATCTCATATATTTAAAATAATAATAATAATAATAATAATATAGCAGCATACGTTTCATAGAGCAGCATATGTTTCAAATAGTACAAACTATTAAAATCTTTGGGGGCAAGAAAAATAAACTTCAAAAATAAATTAAGCTACAAAAAAAAGTATAAAAGTACAAAATAAATGGCACACTTCACAGCATTTGCATAATATAACCTCTTCAATTTATTGAGCCGTTTTGTCTTTTGAACTTTAAATATACAGGGAGTTTACAAAAACAACAACCAAAATGCAGGGGATGGTGCATATCCTAAAAATAGAGAAACTTTTCTCTAGGACAGTTTTAAAGTATGTCAATCCCTGTACCTTGGTCTATCTTTTGAAACACCTTGTATGTCAGGATAAAGAGTTTTAAATAATTATAAATAAACCGTTGTTACCACATAAAACTGCAAAAAAAAGTTATAAAAAAGTTGTAAAAAGCTTGAGCATTAAAAAAGCTAAAAAATAGTGAGGTATAAAAAGTTATTTCAAAATGCTAAATTTACTCGTCACCTTAAAATCTATCTACGTAAGCAACTTAATATTTAATCTTAAAAACAAGTATTGTATTTTATTTAATTCTATCAGAAGTTACTAAAAGTATATCGTTATCTTTTTTAGATTTGGAGAAAGAACGATTAAAGAATATGTCCTTACTATGATCTGATATAAGCTTAGTAACTCCGATTTCAAAAGAAACCATATGTACACAGTCTTATTCCATTTCTCTTACATTTTACAAAATGTACAACCTTCACTTAGAACTCTTTACTTACTAAATTAATTTGACACAACCGTACACTAAGATATTTTTCTGACTGCCAAGAAAAGTGGGTAATTCTTTAAACGGTATACAGGGTGGCCCACCATATTTGACACGGTCTGTAGCTGGATAACCATGGGGTTTAAAAAAAGTAAATACTGAAACATATACAGGTCGGATAAGGCCATAGTATAAAATTATGTTACTCTATACAGGATGTCTCAAAAAGTGTGACGTATCAAAGTTATATTTTTTTAAATGGAACACCCTATATTTTATGACGGTTTTAGATTCTACATAAAAAATAATTTAAGTTTGTTAATAGTACCAAGTATCTAATTTTATTCGTTTTTGTGATATTTGATTTTTTTCAAAATGCAGGGGTGCAATTAAATTAATTTTATTTTAACAATATAAACTTCTTAAACTTTAAAATTTGCTACAAGATTAGGAAAAGTCTGCCTTATCATGTATTGAGATCATAGATTATACAGGGTGATCAAAAAATAATTTCAATTTTTTAGAAAGTCAAATAGCAATATCTCTCTTATTTTAAATGGAACACCCTGTATTTTTTTACACCACATGATGACAAACCAAATGCTCTTTCAAATGGTGTATAGGTTGCCTATACCTATACCTATACTTTTTAAGTAAATTCCGTTTTAACATATTTTTATTCCAAATGTCTATTTAAATGTAAGTAGGCTGTGATATAGCTATGCCTATTTACTAAGCCGTTATTGCAAAATGTAAATTTGTTGGAAAAAGCACAAAATTAAAAGATTTTGTATTATCGCCACTATTTTTACAATTCACAGAAAAAAATTCATTAGTTGCTTATAATGCTACTTCCAATAACACTTATTTCAGCTGAATGTGGTAATGATAAAACTTGTGTTTTTAAACAATCCTAATAAGGCCTCTGGTTAGTTATGACGACATTCTGTGACCTATAACTCGTTTCTTCCATTATCCATAATCACTGTGTCAAATTTTTTAAAGCAACTATTAAGGTTATCAGATGGTTTCTCCTGGAATATTTTTCAGGATTAACTCTAGACTAAAGTAAACCATTTTGTTCACATCCTACCAGTATCATATCATCATGCTGTTGTAGAAGAAGGGTTTTTATTTAAAATTATTGAAATTTCTTTTAAACTGACTGATATGGCTATTTGATTTTCTGAAAAATTGAAATTATTTTTTGATCACCTTGTACAATATTTGATTTTGATTTGATCTACGTATAATATGGCAGACTCTTTCTAATCTCGTTACATATTTTAAAGTTTAAAGTGTTAAAAGTGTTAAAGTAAATTCAATTTAATTTTACCTCTGCATTTTACAAAAAAATCAAATATCACAAAAACGAATAAAATTAGAGACTTAGTACTATAAACAAACTTGAGTTATTTTTTAAAGTAGAATCTAAAACCGTCATAAAATATAGGGTGTTTCATTTAAAAAAATATAACTTTGATACGTCACACTTTTTTGAGACACCCTGTATAGACTAAAATAATTTTATACTGTGGTCTTATCCGACCTGTATTTACTTTTTTAAAAAATCTCATGGTTATCCAGCTACAGACCGTGTCGAATATGGTGGGCCACCATGTATTTATTGTACCATTGGGTACAGTACAGACTAACATTCAAACTCTGAATAATAGAGCCTTAATTTTTTCTTCTTTAGTTTTACTTTATACTATGTAAAGAGTACCAGCAAATCACACAACCATCTATAGTAGTACCACTCGTGTCAGTGTGTTACTTAAATTTCTTGCAATTTCTGATAAATATTTACATATTTTTTGTTTCTTGGCAATCAGTTCGTAATTAATTAAATAACTACATCTAAATTTAAAAGCTCTTCCGTGGGCGGTGGTGGCGTACCGTCCGCGGCGTGTTCCCAGGTACTGCCTTCTCTTCCGTCCGCTGGTGGTGCTGTTGTAGACTGACTCGTAGACGGGATTGGCAAAGTTACCGGACTAAAATTAAAAGTTTAATTAGTTTGCATTTTTAATTTAAATTAAAGAATGTAGATATTTTAAAGGTAATAATAAATTATATCGTTCAAAAAAAAATGACGATAGGAAGTTTATTGTTTTTATTTTCTTAATTGCTGTAGCTTATAGACACGTGTAAAGTTTCATGTATTGCAACATTGTTAATAAAAAGAAGCCCTCATCGGCATAATTTTGAACTAGTATGGGTAAACATGACAATTCATAGTCAAGTTTTTCTTGTTGTTGTGTGGCAGTTAATATGGTGTTTTTAAATAATTTTTAACACACTTTTATTAGCTTGGGTTGTATGTATGTATGTAACGGAATCTTTAAGCTTAATTTTCACCAACTTCCAGCGATTCGATTTCTTTGAAACTTTGCACACGTATCAAGGACCCATGACAATGCAATAATCTGCAAACAGTATCCCGTTATCCTGATTAGGATCGCCAGGATAAAAAAATTCCTTTATAGATTTTCTGTAGGAGAGTAACAGAGAAGAGCTAGTGCGCGATCTGCGCATGCGTGCAATTTCGGACGTACTCTCAGCATAAGGCTGACAGAAACTTGTTCGGAGTAGTTGCGTTCTGAAACCCCATGCAACAGTGAAACTTTTAAATGAAATGATTAGATTACGAAATAGTTTGTGACACATTTCAATATCACATGTCCGCAGAAAACTAATTGATATATCGAGCTAAAAATGAAAAATAAATAATGGTTTAAAAAAAAACACGCTTTTATATGCAACCGAACTAAAAATTAGAAAATAATTTTTCATTACAAAGAGTTTGTATTACAGTAATAAATGGTCAAACAATGAATCATAATTATATACCTCAAAAAGAATTATAATAAAATTTAAGATAATAACAGATATAATTCACTTTAGAATGAAAGCGTGGGGTGCTTAAATGTTATAATTATTTCATTTGTAAATATCTATGAGGGAAAAGTTATGAAAAAAATAGTAAAATGCACCCCACGCTTTTTACTCTGAAGTGAATTATTCTGTTATTATCTTAAATTTTATTATAATTCTATTTTGAGGTTAAATTTTATTATAATTCTATTTTGAGGTATATAATTATGATTTATTGTTTGACCTTTTATTACTGTAATACAAACTCTTTGTAATTAAAAATTATTTTCTAATTTTTAGTTCGGTTGCATATAAAAGCGTGTTTTTTAGTTTTTTAAAAGTATTATTTATTATGTTTCTATTAAATAAATGCAATAAAAAATACAAGAAGAATTAGTCTACAATTTGTGGTAAGTGTTTTGGTGGTTGCCATCATAGATTCCGTAATCAATTCTGCCATGAAGCAAAACGTGCAAAGTCGGATTTGTTATGTCTGCAGTTTAAGTGTAAATATTCAAGAACTTACGTTTTGCCACTTTATATTAAATTACGCGGAACTTTAGCTGGTAACTACTCTTTGTTTTATTTAAGTTTTTAGACTATGATGCCTAATATTTTGTCTGAAATTTAATGCCTTGTTTTTAAAAGTGCTTTTGCTTCTAGCCGGGACACAAACCCAAAGTCGTATATTTCTGTAAATATGGTAAATATTTTCGACACTTTTAATCTAGATACCCAAAATTATCAGATCCGATTGACCGAATTGCAACACTGTTGCTCGTTAATTTGAATTGCCAATATCCGTCAATTTTTTCATATGAGCGATTCAGATTAAGGATTACAGTGTTGTAATTTGCTCAATCAGCTGACGAAAATGGGTATCTAAATCCAAATAGGCAAAGAATATTTACAGAAGTTTGCCGATTTTTGGTTTGTATCTTGGCTAGAAACGGGAATTTCTCAAAACCAATACATTACATTTAGTGCTGTATTAAGACTCTCTCTGATACCCTAAGCAGTCCACTCCTTTGGGGCCCCACGATACTATGTTTTATGTTTTTGACGACCAATAAAAAAATTCATATTGCGTAAAAAAATAAGAAGCAAAAAAAAAGGTCCTCACGTTTATAAAACACACACAACAAATTTCCTTCTGCGTTTAAAATTTATTTATAATCTATTTCTTTTTTTTTTCTTGGTTTTGGTCCCTTCAGGTCCAATCCACCACTCTCCCCTTCCGGACTATGCTTCCCAGGGCTTCGTCGGCGGAAAATCTGGATAATCGGGCTCGTAGCTCCCAGAAATTCCAAAAAGAAAACAAATAATTCAACAATCGATGCAATGCATAAATTGTCGGCTGTCAAACCAAGATCTGCTACTGGTGTTACGTATAGCCTTCACTTTCACTACTGACAGTTCCCATGGCACGCCCATCTATTTCCGCCATTTGAGAAATACCTCGTGTTCACCACGAAACAGGATACCATCAGCTTATAGGAATCTTCGCTCACAGCGCATGTAGATCCAGAAGAAAGATGCCGTCAATTTAGCGTGAATCTCTCGCCCGATCCCCGAAGGTAAGAACGTTCGTACGACACCTCCCAACCGCCACTCCGGGAAGAACTTTGTAGTCCTCCACGCCCGTCCACTGTTCGGAGGTCAAACCAAGAGTCCGTTTAAAATTTATAAAGAGCCGAGCTGCACGTTAATGGGGTGGGGGAGGAGTATCATCCTAATGTGACATATGGATGTGACGAGGGGCAGAGGGAATCAAAATATTTGGCAACGTCACATGTTAAAATATAAAATACTCAAACATTAATTAGTCGCTTATTGTTTCCTTACTAGTCATTTGTCCTCTTTAACCGAGTTCAAAAAACGCTCTCAATTCGTCGCGTACTGTTTTTTTGTCATAAAAATATTTGTTTTTTTTAATTACTTAATAAAAATAGGAAAAAAATATGTTAACTGTTTTCTGTCAATTATTAGTTTCTAAATATATATGGCATAAATTTGAAAAATGTCTAAAAATTCGTGTGACGTAATTTATGGATGGCCCCAAAGTTCGTACAATATCTTCCAACGATCCTCTGATGTTGACTAGTAAGTAGCAAAATAAAATCAAATAAACAAAAACACAAATGTTAGTTTAAAAAAACATTTAAAAACTGCATAAATCGCTGCAAATAAACAATACAACCTACCTTATCGGCATCTAAAGTAAACGGCTCCGCATCCCGATCCTGATAAATCGGATTATTGAAATCGTTCTCTTGCAGCCTCTCGTGCGAAAATACCGTCCTACGTCTAAAAATATACTCAAAAGCGACCAGTCCCGACGCGCCAGCACGATCAAAATGACAGCTAGAGCCCACGCGATGGGAATCCATATGCTTCTTCCTTCTTCCCTGTGACTAGATTCGTGTTGGATCACTTCGGGGTCCCGCAAGACGGTGCAGGTGGTACCCTCGTAGTCGGCGGTACAGACGCAGTACGGTATGCCGTCGTTCGAGGAGCAGCTGCCTCCGTTCTGACAGTAACCGTAACAACCGCCCAGTTTGGAGCAGGTCGGGCCTGACCAGGAGTTTAAGCATCTGAAACAGAATTTTTGGGGTTTTTAGGGCGCTGATTACGAATCTGAAAGAATTTTATTAGCATTAGTATCTATCGTCAAAGTTGAGAAATTTTCACTATATTCCCCTTCTTTTTGCATACAATTTTTGATTTAAAGCTAAGGTGGCGTACAAATTTTGATTTTCGCCTTTTAAAACCCCGTTTTCTACGGGCACACCTCCCACTAGGGGTAGCCCGTACTGGGTTAGCTAGGACTTAAACTTGTTTTCTTGACTTTACTTCTACTCTACTACCTTTGCTTCTTCTACTATCCCCTTTTTCTCCCAAACTATGTATGTCCAAAAATTATAGAATTTCTAGGCTGACGTCTCCGTTATTGTTTAGGTATTGTCTAGCAAATTGTTAAATTTTTAGTTTATAATTTCAATGGCTTTAACCTTGACATATCCCGACTTGTTTTGTATTTTAAAAAATCCCAATATTAAGAAACCTAATTAAAATGTATACTTCTTTAAAATTTTCTACAGTATTTTTAAAGGTCATTTTAATAATAATGCATTATAACGAGCGTTCCGTTTAAAAAATCAAACTTATTGTGGTACCTTATCCAGGGTGTCCAGGAAAATGTGGGAAATCTCTCGCACACGTATGGAACAGATGAAAATAACACGACAAGTTCCTATAAAATTTTTCCGTTTAAGCCCCCCTGCGGAGATATGATCCCCTAAAGGGGGCAGCTAGAAATCGATTTTTCGTGAATAACTTTTAAAGCGCTCTGTATAATTTGATAATATTTTAGTACGATGCATACTAGTAAAGACCTCTTAAAATAGTGCTCTTGAAACTTATGTCGCTTCTTTAGTTTGCCAGGGACGGACTAGTTTTCGCACATTATTGATAATATTTTTACGCCCTGTATGGTGAAGACACAAAAAATATGTTTTTGGGTAGTTTAAACCTTTTGCTAAAAAAAAGGTACTCTTGTTTGACATCGATAAAATGAGCCGTTTTCGAGTAAAAAATTATTTTAACAATAAGAGTTTATTTTTGTTTAATAATACAATATTTTATTTTCGATGTAATTTGTAATTTTTGATTCAGTATTGAAGTCCTCTCGTAGCAGGTCAGGAATTTGTTGTAAATGTTGTTAAAATAATTTTTACTCGAAAACGGCTCATTTTATCGATGTCAAACAAGAGTACCTTTTTTAGCAAAAGGTTTAAACTACCCAAAAACATATTTTTTGTGTCTTCACCATACAGGGCGTAAAAAATATTATCAATAATGTGCGAAAACTAGTCCGTCCCTGGCAAACTAAAGAAGCGACATAAGTTTCAAGGGCACTATTTTAAGAGGTCTTTACTAGTATGCATCGTACTAAAATATTATCAAATTATACAGAGCGCTTTAAAAGTTATTCACGAAAAATCGATTTCTAGCTGCCCCCTTTAGGGGATCATATCTCCGCAGGGGGCTTAAACGGAAAAATTTTTATAGGAACTTGTCGTGTTATTTTCATCTATTCCATACGTGTGCGAGAGATTTCCCACATTTTCCCGGACACCCTAGTATACTTTAGGAGATAATAAAAATCTGATTATTAATTCAGAAACTACAAAATTAACCCAACTAATTGATATCTTTAGTTTTGAATAACAAAATATATTTAAAAGGAAACAAAAGTGTATGGCAACCTCTTAAAAAACTAAACCAATTTTATCTATACAAAAATGTATTGAATTAATTTTGGTTAAATAATGATTCAATGAGACTCACCTACAAGTTGGAGTGTCACCTGGTTTCATAATCTGACACACTCCGTTATTCTTACAGTATCCATCGCAAGGACTGTCATTTCCGATGTAAACCTTGCAGTTCTGTCCGCCCCATCTGTGGGTACAGTTGCAAATCTGCGAGCCGTGCACAGTGACGCAATTACCTCCGTTCCTGCATCCTCCATTTGAGTAAGCAGCCTTCTGGAGGGTTTTGAGCAGCGCAGAGGTCGATTTCACAGCGACTTCCTACAGTACCAGAAAAAAACATACTTTTGCATATTGCAATACAATTTTTTAATATTTTTGTCTTAAGGGCGATCCATGAGATGTAAAGCGACACCAATAGTCAACGACTATTATTTCCTTTCTCACTCATTAGTGATGTCTTTCTTTATCGACTTATGGTTCACATGGATCATTAAGTCACTTCAAACATTATATTATTTAAAAAATGAATACCCACTTGCTTATGTTTTTTTTTGTAAAAATATTTGTTATATTTTCAATTAAGAATTCTCAGTTTTTTGAAAACAATTCTAAGAAGAGTGTGGTTGTTATTAAATAAAGTACTCACTCTAACTACGGTCGGGATAGAGAATACGTGTTAAATGTACGATTTTCGATTGCTAACATTTTAAAATTTAGGACTATCAAAAAAAAAAAAAAAAAAATATATATATATATATATATATATATATATATATATATATATATATATATATATATATATATATATATATATATTTATTTTTTTGATAGTCCTAAATTTTAAAAGGGTAAATAATAGCTTTATCACCAGAGGTATAATTTTTTTTACAGCTAACATTAATATATTAATGGCAATAGTAATTTCGTAAAAATGTGTTAAATGTATCGAATATCAAGTAGACTGGAGCTGTTTCTAATCAGATTGGCTTTATTTATGTAAAATTTGGCATGTGTCAAATTTTGATATAAGAATTATTCTCAATATTAACCATTTTTATTATTATTATTTACCTAGGGTGAGAAATACTAATTCTCGTTAGGGAAACGGAGTAAATAATAGCAATTTCCCAGGTTAGCAGTGAAAAAAAACTTATTTTAAGATAAATAACTGTGTTATTACCCGCAAAATTTGTGGACAAGTGCACTGCAGGGTTGCAGAAATGCACGTGCCGCCATTTTGGCATAGTCCGTCACATCTGTACGTATCACAATGCTCCCCTGTATATCCATCGTGACAGTCACACTTGATTCCGCTAGATAATGACACAACACTTCCGTGAGGTCCACATACGGAGTGCTCGCAGTGTTCACCACTATAACCTGCAAAAAGAGAGTTAAACTAATTGACCTAAAATTTTGAAAAATAATTTTTAACATACATGTCTCCCCCGTGAATTTTAAAATTAGTGGCGGATAATATAAAATCTTTTAATTTTGTGCCTTTTTCCAACAAATTTACATTTTTGCAATAACGGCTTAATAAATAGGCATAGCTATATCACAGCCTACTTACATTTAAATAGACATTTGGAATAATAATTTTTCATTATAAAAAAATATTGTCATTTTATAGTAAAAAGCGTGGGGTGCATTTTACTATTTTTTCATAACTTTTCCATCATAGATATTTGCAAATATAATAATTATAACATTTAATATATTTATCACCCCACGCTTTTTACTATGAAATGACAATATTTTTTTAATGAAAAATTATTTTCTAATTTTTAGTTCGGTTGCATATAAAAGCGTGTTTTTTGTAGTTTTTAAACTATTAATTATTTTTCATTTTTTAGTTTCTGCTACTCTTGACAAAATGGCGAAAAATTTTTTAATGAACAAGAGTGGCAAATTTTAAAATTTTTCCAACAGATTGCAACTCACTAAAAAATTTCTTCTTCATTAAGTAGCAAAGTTTGAAATTTTGCCAACAGATGGCAATCCAGGCAATGTTTGGACCGTTGCCAATATATTGCAACCCACTAAAAAATTTCTTCTTCATTTAATAGCAAAGTTTGAAATGTTGCCAACAGGTGGCAACCTAGGTGTTGTTTTTATATTTTTATAATATAAAGGAAAAATTTTTTTCCTGGCGATCCAAAAAAGAATGTTAATTTTTATTAATTGCACATTATGTATTATGTATACATTACACATAATGTAATTTTTATTATGGAATCCTTGAAGTAATGGTGCAACTAACCCTATATTTTTATTGTTCATAAAAATTGAACACCAATGGTGCAACTAACCAAATTGTGTAAAAACTAAAAAATTTCTTTCTTCATTTAATAGCAAAGTTTTAAATGTTGCCAACAGATGGCATCCTAGGTGTTGTTTTTATAATATAATGGAATTTTTTTCCTGGCGATTCAAAAAAGATAACGGGATACTGTTTTTAAATTATTGCATCTTCATCGGTCCTTGACACGTGTGCAAAGTTTCAAAGAAATCGAATAGCTGGAAGTTGGTTAAAATTAGGCTCAAAGATTCCGTTACATAGATAGATAGATAGATAGATAGTTACAACCCAAGTTAATAAAAGCGTGTTAAAAATATGTTAAAACGGAATTTACTTAAAAATATAAAAGATAGGTATAGGTAACCTATACACCATTTGAAAAGAGCATTTGGTTTGTCATCATGTGGTGTAAAAAATACAGGGTGTTCCATTTAAAATAGGAGAGATATTGCAATTTGGCTTTCTAAAAAATTGAAATAATTTTTTGATGACCCTGTATAATCTATGATCTCGATATAACCTACATATGATAAGGCAGACTTTTCCTAATATTGTAACAAATTTTAAAGTTTAAGGAGTTTATATTGTTAAAATAAAATTAAATTTAATTGCACCCCTGCATTTTAAAAAAGATCAAAATCACAAAAACGAATAAAATTTTATTAGACACTTGGTAATATTAACAAACTTAAATTATTTTTTATGTAGAATCTAAAACCGTAATAAAATATAGGGTGTTCCATTTAAAACAATATAACTTTGATACGTCACACTTTTTTGAGACATCCTGTATAGACTAAAATAATTTTATACTGTGGTCTTATCCGACTTGTATATGTTCCAGTATTTACTTTTTTAAAAACCTCATGGTTATCCAGCTACAGACCGTGTCGAATATCGTAGGCCACCCTGTATATAAAAAAATTAAACCTATGTATGCCAAAACCAAGGCCACCTACCTTGAGAACACGTACACGACCTAGTCCCATTCTTGACCGAACAACTACCGCCATTGCCGCAGTTGAAATTCGTACAATGCTGACATCTGAAACCCATAAAGCCGTCCCTGCGCGTACGGTGGGGCAGGCCCATTGAACAGCGTGCAAGATACCGAAATTTCCACAGAAATCCGTACACAACGGCAGTCGTTTCTCGCATCTCTTACCGTACCACTGGGGCGGGCAGATGCATTTCAGGGGCGGCTTTCCTGATTCGTCAAGAGACGTAGATGACGACATATTCCATGACGGATCCATCGTGCATACGCCCCTGTTTTTGCAGTACTGCGAACATCTGTAGTGTTGACATCTGTCACCGGTGTACAGTGGTGGGCATGCGCACATGGGGCCTTTACCCGGTTCGACCTAATGTGAAAAAATCAATATTAATAAACATACTAAGTGACATAGAAATCCGAACACCCAGTTTAAATGGTTTTATTTTAATAAAAAAATAAGTACTTAATGAAGCCATAGTAAGTAAATGATAAAAATTTCAAAATGATTGCATTGGTTTAAAGCCCTTTTACCTTTAATAATGTGTGGATGCACCCCGATGTGTTACGCATTCTCCAACGCGCCTAGGCATGCTTCTGATCAGGTGGTCAATGTCCTTCTGTGGTATCTCATTCCAGGCAACCACCAACTCCTCTCGAAGTGCTTCTAGAGTCTGAGGAGGACTTTGCAAATTGAGCAATCTCCTACCCATCATATCCCACGTTGCTCCAGTGGGGATAAGTCAGGAGCTCTTGGTGGCCAAGTGGTAACAATGTGACATCATTATGTTGAAGAGTCTATTGTGACTCTTGCCACATGTGGTCGGGCATTATCTTGTTGGAAAGTTGGATTTGCCAGAGTGTCAAGATAGGGTAACAGATGGGGTTCTGGAGCTTCTTGGATATAACGCTGCGCGTTCATGTTACCTCTGATGAAGATTAAAAGGTGACCTGGAGCAATAAGCTATAGCACCCCAAACCATAACTCCAACAGTGTGATGAACATGTCTTTCAACAAAAAACTGTGGATTCCTCCTTTCACCACGTCGCCTAGCTAACCCTGGCTCGACCAGACCATCGTGCATGCCTAAACAATATCGAGACTCGTCACTAAAATGACAATACTGTTCCATTCCTGATCCCAGAAAGTGACTGCGTTTAGGTCTGAGCAAGATCCAGTGAAGCAGCGATTACGTCGGTGTTCTCGAGTTAAAGGGAGGACCCGGCGGCCGGCATGAAAACGGGCGAAAACTTCTCATTCGTCGGTAAACACTTCGCATGCCGACTAGGTCTTTCGTGTTCTGCAAACCATTCATTTCAATGGACCTGGTAGTGGAGAAACGGTCCCTTAAGGCCATCAATCTTAGGCGGCGATCTCGCCCGGTCTGTTAGTTCTATGGCGGCGTCCAGTGCTCCCTTGCCTTGCGTACGGCCTTCTGAAGCCATGCCGGGTCAACACCAACAGCAGTGTCTACACTTTGCACTCTAACTGCATTCCCGAAAAGAAAGTCCAGCTTCGCGGAAGTCACTACTATACGGCCCCTATCAACCTCACTTGCTTGGATGAAACGTACAGGTCTTCGTACTCTAGGCATCGTCAATCAATCGTAAAAGAATGTCAACAACCAAAACCGCCAATTTGGGTAACACCCTACTGCGTGGCCGCAAATATTCATTTTTAGATCGTTAGTGAATTTATAAAAAAACAGTATAAAAACCGGAATGTCGAATTGATAAGGCTGAAAATTTTATCAATTGTTATTTACAGTAAGATAAATAAATTCACTAAATTTCATTAAAATAAAACCATTTAAACTGGGTGTTCGGATTTCTATGTCACTTAGCATATGTTAGAAAAGAAAGTTCAGCATGCACTACTAAGAGTCTACATTCTTAAAAGTGGACCGTTCCAATGGGTAACGATATAAACGCAAAAGGGACAGATAAAGTGGGGTTACCTTAAAGCTATTAAACATGTTACAATTCGATATTTTTGGGCGACTGGTTTATGCACGTTGAGCTTTATTAAAGGTATGCTATTGGCCATAGCAGGCATTTTTTTCTCGAGTTTTTATACCCTGATATGGATATAGTCATGTACCTACGAAATTATGTATTTACCTCCGTAGCTGCGTCATACAATCATTGGGATAGTTATCTCACTATTGTATTAAACAAAGAATTATATCCACCTAGGACTTAGGAACTATACCCCCAATTAATGATCTTAACCCCTAAACGACCTTGATTATTAATGTTTAATTCAACAAAATAATGTCTAAAAAAGTTAACTTAACAATTAGTATTGTCCTTGCATTTGTCCGTGTTACAGCTCAAAAGCGACAATGTGGCGTAGCAGGCAGTTGTGGCCTCGACATGTCAGATTGTCACTGACGCATCCATCCGCTAACACAGACATCTCGCTCCCTTTGGCGTCCAGCGAACAAAACTCGTTGTTGTTGCAAAAATCGTTGCAGGAGTTGTTTACGTTTGGTCGCTTGCAGCTCTTGTAGGATAAGTATGTCGGATATCCTGGAATAAAAACAATACAGAGTCAGAGTTTGGGAGGATTAGAAACCGATCAATCCTAAAGTTAGTTTACCTTTTTGTTCGCTACTAACTTTCTCCACTAGTTCTTCATTGTATTGTATTGTATTGTATTAAATGGGGTCGTTCAGCTTAAGCTAGCCCTTATTAAAAGAACGAATTTCGTCTTTCATTGTCTTTATTTCACAAATTTTGACAACGGACAGAGATAGTACTGCTCGAAACATTGTGTGAATAAATTAATAAAGGCAATGGAAGTCCGAAATTCCTCTTTTACTACTGAATCATTGTCTACCACAGTCAGACAAAGCTAGCCCTTTTCCCACTTCGACCTAAAAGGTCTTTTGTGGATACCCTACATTGATTAATCCTTTCGATTCCCAAACTTTTCGCGAAACTGAAAATATTTCAGGGAGCGAGCCTTTATATGAAGCGTGTTTTTAAAGTTCTATTTTTTTCTGGTTTTGGTCCCTTCAGGTCCAATCCACCACTCTCCCCCTTCCGGACTATGCTTTCAGGGCTTCGTCGGCGGAAAATCTGGATAATCGAGCTCGTAGCTCCCAGAAATTCCAAAAGAAAACAAAAATAATTCTACAATCGATGCAATGCATAAATTGTCGACTGTCAAACCAAGATCTGCTACTGGTGTTACGTATAACCTTCACTTTCACTACTGACAGTTCCCATGGCACGCCCATCTATTTCCCGCCATTTGAGAAATACCTCGTGTTCACCACCAAACAGGATACCATCAGCTTATAGGAATCTTCGCTCACAGCGCTTAGATCCAGAAGAAAGATGCCGTCAATTTAGCGTGAATCTTTCCTTGATCCCCGAAGGTAAAAACGTTCGTACGACACCTCTAGCCGCCACTCCGGGAAGAACTTTGTAGTCCTCTACGCACGTCCGCACTGTTCGGAGGTCAAACAAGAGTTGTTTTAAAGTTAGTAAAGTTTTTAAATTACGCAGCCGCAGCGCTGCGGTTGCCACTAGCGCATGCGTGCCGTGTAGCTACATCTGTTAGGAAGCCACAGACGCCATTACGGAACCATCCGATCGAGTCTACATCTGTTTACGTAAGTGTAAAATGCTTCCACCTATTGAGAATCCCGCCGACTGCGAAGTGCGTGCTGTAATACGGTTTCTCTGTGTTCAAGGCTTCAAATCAGTTGACATTCATCACAAAATCAGTAGAAGTGTATGGTAAAAACATCATGAGTGATGAAATGGTGCTGAAATGGGTTAGGAGTCTTTAAAGATGGCCGCACAAACATTCATGATGACTCGTTCCGCGGTCTTCGAGTAGTGCGGTTCACGTTTACGTAGAAGTCTACATAGACTTCCCGGGTAGGCGGCTGAAGGCGTCGTACGTGCGTTGCTCTACCCTTCGGGATCGAGAAAAGATTCACGCTAAATTGGGGCTTCTTTCTTCTGGTGCTAAGCGCTGTAAGTGAAGATTCCTAAAGCCTGAAGTTTTTACGTTTTGGTGGTAAACACATGGTGTCTTCGTATGGTCGAGGAGGTACGCATGCCGTGCGGAAAAGCGTCAGTGGTTAAAGTGACGGTTATGCGCGATACCAGTAGCAGCCCTTGGCTTGACAGTCACAATTTATGCATGTTCAGAAGTTCATCGCTGTTGTTGATTGTTAGAAGTGGTTCTTATTCATTTGCTAGGAAAGTCTGGGAGTTTCGAGCTCGATTATACAGATTTTCCACGGACAAAGCCGGGAAAGCTTATAAGCAATAGCTTATATGACCGGAACGGGAGAACTGGCGAGTTGACTTAGTATCAGAGCCATAAAACAAAGAGAAAGATGAGAACATTCACGTGGGAGACATTCATTACCGATGATCTGATTCAAAAAGTGGACTGTAAAAGTATTGCCATCCTTAAAGACCCTAACCCATTTTCGCACCATTCCATCACTCATAATGTTTTTACCATACATTTTACTGAAATGGTAATGAATGTCAACTCATTTAAAGCCTTGAACAGAGAAACCGTATTACAGCACGCAATTCGCAGTCGGCGTGATTCTCAATAGGTGGAGGCATTTTAAAATCACGCAAACAGACGTAGACTCGATCGGATGGTTCCGGAATGGCGTCTGTGGCTTCCCAACAGAGTGTGTAGCTACATGGCACGCATGCACTAAGCGGTGACCGCAGGGCTGCGGCGGCGTAATTTACAAGCGGACTTACGTTTAAAAACACGCCTCGTATCTTCTGGAGTCAAGAATACTACTTCCAGATATTTTAGCCTCTGGCCTGATAATTCCGCATTGGCATGGTATATGCTCTGAAGTTTCGCTTAATCGATGCTAAAACCTGCAGTGGTCGTTGTCGGTCTTTCCCATCTCTTAGAGGTGGTACCAGAGTTTCTTTATGAGAAGGGGTTTAGACATAAGCAAGACCGGGGATAGCTTTGTCAGGGACGTGAAGGTGTGAGAATTACGATTTCGGTTGGCAGTTCTGTTCAAAGTTGGTAGCATTATCAGCTAATGACATTTTCATTTTGGTTGTATATTGTGCAAGGATTTCCAGTTGTTAATGTTTTTGGTTAGTTTAGAGACTTCACATATTATTTGTTCGAACTCGTTTTATTTTAGAGATTTTGATAGTGTTTAGTCGAATAGTTTTCAGTCATTCGTGTTTTTATATACATATGATACAGATGAGTGTTCGCTAATTAATGGTACACAAAAAAACCACAGATTTCTTATGCGAAAATACCCATTTAGGATTTAAACAAACATACCTATATCCAAAAGTTAATGATAAGGAAGATACGGGGTGTTAAAGGGATATAAATATTTTTATTCATGCATTTCGATAATTTCTGATATGTTTTAAACATTTTAATAAAACTCGGTATCCAGGAGTTTTTAGATATCAGCTATTTATATCTGCGCAGTTGTAATTATAGCTAATACGATGTTATTGAAGGTACATACATACTTTCGGATGCAGTGAACAACTAAAACGTGAATACCTTAAAAACGGTTGTCAAGACCGTTTCTTACTAAGTATACCTTTTTTGTGCAGAAAGCATAGAGAAGCTTACTAGTTTACATACATAAAGAGTAGTAACAAAAAAATTGGGTAGTTTTAGAGAATTTTAAATAGTGTACCCATCGCCCTCTAGTCTACACACAAAAATTAATATTCGATCTAAAAAGCTAATGTTTAAAAACCCCTAGATACCATTTTATTAAAATATTTAAAAAGGAGGGAACAATTATCGAAATAAATTTACTTTTTTTTTACTATGACACCCCCGTATCTTCCTTATTATAAACTTTTGGATATTAGGTATGTTTGGTTAAATCTTAATATTTTGGAAAAAGGAATCTGTGGTTTTTCTGTGTACCATTCATTAGCGGACATCTTGTATACAAAGTTTTTAAAATAATTTTTTACTTATGGAACCATTGAAAATGTTTTGCTCTGCCAGGTACCTCATCGTCCTGTCGTCGCTTTGATAATTTTTAATTTTCAATATTTAAACCACATTTATGTTTTTGTTTTAAGTTATGCCTATTAAAATATTCCAATAAATTTTGTTTACAACATACAGTTCTTTTTTGTTTTCTCCCTAATTCTACGCCACTGATCTGCCTAAAATCAAACATGGCCGAAAATGGCCCGACTTGACGTCACAGCCGCGCTAGCCAATATGGCGAATGTCGTGACCTTATCTCATCAATCGACTTTGATTCAGACAAAGCTAGCCCTTTTCCCACTTCAACCTAAAAAGGTCTTTTGTGGATACATTGATTAATCCTTTCGATTCCCAAACTTTTCGCGAAACTGAAAATATTTCGGGGAGCGAGCCTTTTTATACGAGGCGTGTTGGTAAAGTTAGTACCGTTTTTAAATTACGCAGCCGCAGCGCTGTGGTTGCCGCTTAGCGCATGCGTGCCCTGTAGCTACATCTGCCATTACGGAGCCATCCGATCGGGTCTACATCTGTTTGCGTGAGTTTAAAATGCCTCCACCTATTGAGAATTCCTCCGACTGCGAAGTGCATGCTGTAATACGGTTTCTCTATGTTCAAGGCTTCAAATCAGTTGACATTCATCGCAAAGTCAGTAAAGTGTATGGTGAAAACATTGATGAGTGCTGAAATGGGTTAGGACCTTTAAAGATGGCCGCACAAACATTCATGATGACTCGTTCCGCGGTCTTCGAGTAGTGCGGTTCACGTTTACGTAGAAGTCTACATAGACTTCCCGGGTAGGCGGCTGAAGGCGTCGTACGAGCGTTGCTGTACCCTTGGGGATCGAGAAAAGATTCACGCTAAATTGGGGCTTCTTTCTTCTGGGGCTAAGACGCTGTGAGTGAAGATTCCTAAAGCCTGAGGTTTTTACGTTTTGGTGTTGAACACATGGTGTCTTTGTATGATCGAGGAGGTGCGCATGCCTTGCGGAAAAGCGTCAGTGGTAAAAGTGACGGTTATGCGCGATACCAGTAGCAGCCCTTGGCTTGACAGTCACAATTTATGCATGTTCAGAAGTTCATCGCTGTTGTTGATTGTTTGAAATGTTTCTTATTCATATGCTAGAAAAGTCTGGGAGTTTCGAGCTCGATTATCCAGATTTTCCACGGACAAAGCCGGGAAAGCTTATAAGCAATAGCTTATATGACTGGAACGGGAGAACTGGCGAATTGACTTAGTATCAGAGCCATAAGATGATAACATTCACGATGAGGAACGAAGTGGGAGACATTCATTACCGATGATCTGATTCAAAAAGTGGACTGTAAAAGTATGGCCATCCTTAAAGACCCTAACCCATTTTCGCACCATCCCATCACTCATAATGTTTTTACCATACATTTTACTGAAATGGTAATGAATGTCAACTCATTTAAAGCCTTGAACACAGAGAAACCGTATTACCGCACGCACCTCGCAGTCGGCGTGATTCTCATTCGCAGGTGGAGGCATTTTGAAATCACGCAAACAGATGTAGACTCGATCGGATGGTTCCGGAATGGCGTCTGTGGCTTCCCAACAGTAGGTGTAGCTACACGGCACGCATGCGACTAAGCGGCGACCGCAGGGCTGCGGCGGCGTAATTTACAAGCGGACTTACGTGTTTAAAACACGCCTCGTATCTTCTGGAGTCAAGAATACTACTTCCAGATATTTTAGCCTCTGGCGTACATTGGCATAGTATATGCTCTGAAGTTTTGCTTAATCGATGCTAAAACCTGCAGGTCGTTGTCGGTCTTTCCCATCTCTTAGAGGTGGTACCTTAGAGGGCCGTGCCCGACTAGTTCTTCATAGTTTTACTGTTCCAAATTATTATTCCGTGGTTTAATATCAAAAATCACTAAAGTAATTACAAATAAACAAACAATACATGTCTTACCGTGTCAACCCATGCGCCAAATAGACTATATCTCCCTCTCCGAACTTATTCAGTCGGACAACGTCGTGTTTGTGATACGTCGATATAAACAAATTGTCCTCAAACACTTCCAACTTGTACGGCTTCACCTCCTTGTCGAAGTGCTTGATGATGTGTCTATCTTTTCCGTCGAAACCTATGCTTTCCACGGTCAGCATCTTTCGGATCGCACCAGTACAGTCGTTTGGTGGCGTAATCGATAGCCAGGCCGGTGGGCCAAAGAAGGTTGTTTACAAGGATTTTTCTGTTGTATCTGAAACATAAAAATCATGAAAATTTAATTGAAAATAAGTCCCAAATACATCATGTCTTCGGAAGTCTTTATCAAATGAGAAATTTTTTATTAAGTTTACGAAAAAAAAGGCCTCTCCATAAAATGTCTTGCTTGATGAGAAAATAGATTTCCACAAAAATATTTGTATATCGGATGTACAGGGTGTCCCATTTTGGTTGTCCTTATGGGAAACTTGGAAACCATAAGAGATATTAAAAATCCGATACCCCATCCTCGAGCTCTTTTTGGAGAAAACATTTATGGTAAAAACAGATCATCGCTATCGCGAAGCGTTTCAGAGATACAGGGTGATTCTCGATTTTTCACTTTTTGAAAAGGTCCTGTAGCTTTGTTGTTATTACAGATACGAGAAAACTAATTGCACATTATAAAGACACTTTTTTCCGTAGAATCCAGTGGCGTAGCCAAAAAATTTTTTGAGCTGTCATTTTTGACATATGACCCAAACATGTTTATTTTTATTAGGGACACCCTATAAATGATTAGGTAATTAAATTGCTTGTTTTTTCTGATTAAAATGATATATCATAGTAGGTGGTTTAATAATTTTTTACGTCAAATATTGGAAAAATTATGATTTTAAAGACGCATTGCGGCTTCTATCTGTTTTTAAATTGTTTTATATTTTTGTTTTAAAAGGAATCTGTCATCCCTTAGCTCAGGAGACATTTCCGTAGAAAAAAACAAAAAATTAGTTTACAACAACAATAATAAACAAGTTATATTAATTAAACTTAAAAATTTATCAAGTTTTTTTAATTTTTGATTTTTTATTTTTTTTTATTTTTTATAAATTCTCCATGTCAACTTTACCAATAGAGCAAAAAAAATAAAAATTTAAAGTCCAAAAAAATCGAAAAATTTTTGACACACCCTGTATAACTTTGATTTTTATTTTTTTATACAACATTATCATACTAATACAGTACCAAAATTTTTTGCTTCAAATTCATAAATAAGGACGCTATGAATTTTTAAATTTAAACATAAAAATAATTATTTTTAATTTTTGGGACACATTGTATCATTTATATATATATATATATATATATATATATATATATAATAATATTCTTCCTTATCATATATATTATCCACCATAATTTCATCTTTTATATATTCATAAATAAAATTGTAGGAAATTTTAAAGTTAAAAATAAAAAAATCATTTTAATTTTTTGAGACACCTTGTATCATTTTATTATGCGTATTAATAATCTTCTACATCATATATATTATTTACCATAAATTTCATACTTATATATATTTATAAATAAAGTGGTAGGAAATTTTTAAATTTTAAAATAAAAACATGCGTCTTTAAAATCATAATTTTTCCAATATTTGACGTAAAAAATTTATTAAACCACCTACTATGATATATTATTTTAATCAGAAAAAACAAGCAATTTAATTACCTAATCATTTATAGGGTGTCCCTAATAAAAAAAACATGTTTGGGTCATATGTCAAAAATGACAGCTCAAAAAATTTTTGGCTACGCCACTGGATTCTACGGAAAAAGTGTCTTTATAATGTGCAATTAGTTTTCTCGTATCTGTAATAACAACAAAGCTACAGGGCCTTTTCAAAAAGTGAAAAATCGAGAATCACCCTGTATCTCTGAAACGCTTCGCGATAGCGATGATCTGTTTTTACCATAAATGTTTTCTCCAAAAAAGAGCTCGAGGATGGGGTATCAGATTTTTAATATCTCTTATGGTTTCCAAGTTTCCCATAAGGGACAACCAAATGGGACACCCTGTACAGGGTGGCCTAAAAGACTTGTAGGCCAAATTCGCCGCTTTTAATAGAAAATCATGGGTTTCTCTTTGTTTTACAAAAAACTGACCCCATTTGCGAGACTCAAATTTCAAGCCACATTTACAGTAAACCGGGATTGCGACAGAAGTCGTCTACCGTTACAGCGTGTTTCCTAATGTCTTGCGTTTTCGATCCCTTGTACCTTTTTAGCTTCTTAAATATTTTTATTTCTGTAAAAACATTTCTACAGCAACTTTTTATGCAGATTGCAGATATAATTTTAGTTTTTTCTAGAGTCGTGCATTTTTGATTAATTTATATTTATTTTTTGAAAATTTTAAATGGAACACTCATGTATATTTTTTCACCATTAAAATGGTTAAAAAATATCATCTTTAAAAATGTCGACACTTTATATTTCTTCTCAGCCGTTTCTGAGATATTGCATATTTTGTCATTGATGACTGATATTGGTTAGATAGTAGGCCATGAAAAAGTAATTATGTTTTACTTTAAACAATCTTGTTATAACTTTTGTTTTTTATGGACTGCAATGACTGAAAACAATTTTTATTAATAATTTAATAACGCAAATAAGAGTAAAAATTATTCTACTTTATAAGTATTTTAAATTATTTTGTTAATATTTTGCCCTAAAAACATTTTGATCAGGTTTTCTTAACACGTAATATTTTATGTAAAAATCAACCATTATTTTTTTGTATACAGGTAAGTAAAAGATGGCCATGAAAAACAAACACAAGAAAAATTTAACCTTTTTAGCTAGAAGTTGGCATTTGTTTTCCATAGATATCTTTAATTTACTAAAAATAAAAAACAATGGTTGTTTGTTACATTAAATCATAACGTTTTAATAAAACCTGATTATAAAGTTCCTAGGGCAAAATATTAGCAAAATAATTAAAAATTCCAAAAAATAGGATTTTTTTACCCCTATTTGCGATAACAAATTATTCTTAAAAATGGCTTCCTGCCATTGCATTAAATAAAAACCAAAGTTATAACCACATACCTACAATTTCAGTTCTGTGGTTTTCTAGTTCTTTCAGTTTTGTGGTTATAACAAGATTGTTTAGAGAAAAACAGTTACTTTTTTCATGGCCTACTATCTAACCAATATCAGTAATAAATGACAAAATATGCAATATCTCCAAAACGCCTGAGAAGAAACATAAAGTGTAACACATTTTTGAAACGGTAACTTTTTAACCATTTTATTAGTGAAAAAAATATACACGGTGTTTCATTTAAAATTACCAAAAATAAATATATATATAAAAAATGTGCCACCCTAGAAAAAAACTAAAATTATTTCTGCAATCTGCATAAAAAGCTGCTGAGAAAAGGTTTTTACAGAAATAAAAAATATTTAAAAATAAAAAAGTTGTAAAGGAAGAAAACGCAAAAATTAAGAAACTCGCTGTAGCGAGCAAACGACGCAAGATAGCGAATTGCGGTTTTTACTAGTAAATTTGGTTTAAAATTTGAGCCTCGCAAATGAATGAATCAGTTTTTTTGTAAAACATTTTCCTATTAAAAGCGTCGAATTTGGCCCACTCTGTACATCCAACATACAATTATTTGCGCGTAAAAGTATTTTTCATCAAGCAGAACTGTTTATGAAGATGCACTTTTTTCGTAAAATTAATAATTAAAAAGTTTCCCATTCGGTAAGAACTTCCGAAGACACGCTGTATATTCTAACCTACCCGTCCATATCGGCCCGTTCAATCCTAGGCGTGGGACCCCAATCAGCCCAGAAAAGCAACCCATCTGCCGGCGCAACAACTATATCTCTGGGCTGCTGCATACCGCCGCTGAGGAGGGTGTAATTAAATTTGCCTTCCAGGTCAGCGGCCAGAAGTCTGGTCTCGTCCGTTATGTAGAACCGTTTTGCAGCCCAATCGATAGCGATACCTACAAAAAAAACACATTTTAATAGACTTTCTCACAGTGGCGGAGGGCGCGGTGTGGCGAGCACCCAATCTTAAATTGCTTCTCGCCCAACCTGCTAGTTGAACGCAAAAAGTAATATTCAAAAACCATTTTATTTATATAAATTATTTAGTCAGCTCATATTCAAGCAAATTTTAAATATAAAATATCCTAATAAGATGCTTTAAAATCCCAGAATTTTTTTTCCCCATGAGGTTATAGTGTACCTATTTAAAATCGTAATGACCAAATGTATATCATTTATTAACAAAATAAAATACAGTGATGATATTAAAATAGTTACCACTTTGTCTTTTAAATGGGACTTTTTCTTCAAATAGAAATGGGAATCATGTAGAACTCTCGTTTTAAAGGCCCTTTAATTCTCTACTTAACGCCACTTTGTTTTTGAAAATCGGCCCAGCCTGTTCCACACTTAGAACCGTTTGCAATTTGCATTAAATACCGTACAAACAGTGCGGTTTTAATGAAAATTGGCTTGTATAGTCTAGAACGGCCTTCGCCGATTTTTAAAAACAAAGTGGCGTTAGTTAGAGAATGCAAGGACCTTTAAAACGAGTGTGCTACATGACCTCCATTTCTATTTGCAAAAAAATGTTGCCAGTGCTCACTGATACTAGACCACGTGACCAAAGTTAGTTTTAATGCCAAAAAGTAGCTTAAGTGACACCTATTCTTACACAAATTTTACCCGATCTCGATATCTTGACCCACTCAAAAGTTAAGGGAGAGAGAACTTTTAACAACCGCAATGTATGTTCTAAATTGAAGCTAAACTTCAAACGCCTGTAACTCTAGAACGACTGGACCGATTTTTAAACATAAAATGGTGATGAATAGAGAATCGAAAGGCCTTTAAAACAAAGTGCCACATGACCCCTCTTTCCATTTGAAAAAAAGTTGCTAGTGCCTTCTAAACCAAAATTATTTTTATGTCAAAGAGTAGTTTAAGTGACACCCTTTACCCAAATTTTACCCGATCTCAATAACTTGTCCCATTCAAAAGATAAAGGGGGGGACTCTTTTAAGATTCTCACTGTATATATCACTAAAGGTGGTAGTAAGATATTTTTTGGTTTAACAGCCTACTAAGCAAACAATTTTCTCGTAAACCGTTTATTTTATCACAAAAATGCAAAAACCAAATATTTGAATTTTTCTGTGGCCATTATGCTGGTGTAGCTTAACTTTTAAAATTGATCTTACACATAAAATTTTGGTCATCAACAGGCTTTACCCCCATTAATACCCCCCTATGGTGGAAGAATCTTTAATAAATTAATGGGTTTTACCTTCTTTAAGACATACAATAAATACAACTTTTTAACTGATAGGGATGTGCAAATTTTTGTGAGATTTGATGCGAAAATGTTGCCACAGTTTTTTACCCAATTTGCGATGATTGCAAGGTTGAAGGGGGTCGCTACTGATTTCTCACTTCGTAAGAAATGGCGTTCGACATTTATTTTTCTTAAAATTGGTAGTGGTTTTTCATGAACACCTGTCAAATTTCATGTAGATCTATCAAATTTTCCGAATATTCAAAAGGTTTAAAGTTGGCAGCCTAAGAGAATTTTACTTTAAAAGTTGATATTGTGCTATGTAAAAAATTCTTATTTTTGGAAGTTGTAGTAATTGTAAAATCTCTATTTCTCAAATAAAAAACAATTAGTATCATATACCGGGTGTCACCGAATCTATTAGACAAGCCATAACTTCTAGAATATTTGACATATCAAAATGAGACTTGGTATAAGTAAGTGGTATAGAAAGAGGAGATTTTTCGCATATTTCCCACCTTTCATTTACTTCCGGTTTCACCGGAAATGACTACAATTTTAAGTTTTCAAATGGAACACCTTGTATATTTTATCATTTTTGGATTCCACAGACAATTTCAAATATTAATTTAATATCTTTAAAAGTTTTTACGCCTACTTGATTCATTGAAAGCCATTTGCAGTATTTCATCTAGGTGGCTATGATTCTTCATTAATAACTTTATTTTTAATCTGATTGCAAATATATTGGCATCGATAAAAAATCCTTTATTTAAAAAGTGCTTGTCTAATAAAGGTTGCCATTTAAAAAATAATAGTTAGACACGAAAATATCGATTTTCCAAATTGTTCCCACGCCCATCTTTCATATTAGTCACTAAAACTTTGCGATTATATTTTTCTAACATCATTTAGGGTCACTAGATTAATTTGCACCTAATCATGACCACCTAGATTAGATTAGATTAGAATAGGGCCGGATAACCCATGCACTGAAGCCGCTCGGCTTTTACGTCTGGGTGATGTCAGCCAGACGGGACCTATAGCTTAACGTTCCGGAAGCACGGTCCTCTCTCTCTCTCCATTATTTTCGGTTTTGGTCCCTTCAGGTCCAATCCACCACTCTCCCCCTTTCCGGACCATGTGCTTCCAGGGCTTCGTCGGCGGAAAATCTGGGATAATCCAGCTCGTAGCTCCCAGAAATTCGCAAAAAAACAAACAATTCTAAAATCGATGCAATGCATAAATTGTCGGCTGTCAAAACCAAGATCTCGCTACTGGTGTTACGTATAACCTTCACTTTCACTACTGACAGTTCCCATGGCACGCCCATCTATTTCCCGCCATTTGAGAAATACCTCGTGTTCACCACCAAACATGTGATACCATCAGCTTATAGGAATCTTCGCTCACAGCGCTTAGATCCAGAAGAAAGATGCCAGTCAATTTAGCGTGAATCTTTCCCTTGATCCCTTCGAAGGTAAAAACGTTCGTACGACACTCCTGACCGCCACTCCGGGAAGAACTTTGTAGTCCCCCAGGCACGCCCGCACTGTCCGGAGGTCAAAACAAAGAGTCCCAACTACGGTCCTATGAGCGACAACTTAAGACCTCGTCCCCACCCAGGGGGCACTACTGAACCTACCAACTGAGTGGGGTCCGCGTGTCTACGGTTGCGCAGGACACGGCAAAGTGTGTTTCGGCGCCCTGGTCCTTTGGTGGCCTTCAGCGTCGATACATTTTGCACTTTGTCCGTCTGGTGTTGAGCTAACCACTAAATTTCCGACCAACTTATAAATAAGTATTTGGCCTCAGCAGGATTCGAACCCACCCCACGTCCGTTGTGCGCTCAACGACTTAACGCCTAGGTGCAATATTAAAAATGGCTCTAAAAAATCAAGCAGGCATCAAGTAATATTTTTCATAATCAGTGGATAGGAACAAACGGTCCTATTCAATGGCCTCCCCGGTCACTCAGACCTAACTCCACTTGATTTCTTCTTGTGGGGTTACGTAAAACACCAACTTTATAGGCAAAGATATGATAATGTCATGCTCTAAAGAATGTAGCTTTTTAAAATGACACATTCGGACTAAGAATTTTCTCAGGAATCTAAAAATGTCAAAATATACAGGGATTGTTCCATTTAAAAATTCAACATTGGAGCCATAACCGGTTAAACTGGAAGGTTAAAAGTTTTTTAAAAACCCTCCTCAATATTATTTACCCGTGCCAAGTCTCATTTTGATATGTCCTATAGTCTAGGAGTTATGGATGGTTTAATAAATTCGTTGTCACATGGTATAATGGCTGAACTATTTTAAAAACTGGAAATTTTTGTCAGTACCTCTTGGATCTCTCAAGTTAGACACCACAGTCCTGGCAACATTGGCATCTCTGTTAGTTCTTCTTTCGTCGGTCACTTCTATTACCATGGCCTGAACTCTTTTATTTTGATGATCCGTCCAAAAGGCTTCCGCTTGCTTCTTGCCGTATAAAATATCCACGGCATCAACCTGAAATATAATAATACGCGATGTTACAGAAAGTTGTTAAGAAAATTTAAGGGCAGATTCTACTATTAAGAATTTTTTTAAAATGTATAAAATTGGCTCCGGAAATTCCTCGTTCCCAAGATACAGGGTGTTACACTTTATATATACAGGGTATCCCGTAATTAATTGGACATAGGTTAATGTAGGATACCTGACATGAAAATAAAGCGTTTGAGCTCAATATCGCTTAGCAAAATGTTATTGGTTTTCGTTCTACAGGGTGTTAAAACTAATTTTTTACCAAACATTTAGTGAAATATCTCGGAATCCACTGGACAGATTAAAGTGAAATTTGGTGTACTCTTACTATTTGGGATGACGAACACGAATATGATATCTATTTTGCCATTACCACTAGATGGCGCCACATACAATAACATTAATTGATTAAAATGGTCATAACTTTTTTGACCTCCCTGTATGCACATTTGCGAGTGGAAATAATAAAACAGCATTTAATTTTGGTCAAAAAGGTATACTTCTTTGATCTCCAAAAAGTAGACCGTTTTCGAAATAAACGACATTTTTTATTAAATAACCGTCAGGAATTGTGGCAAAAGATTGTGGAAGGAGTCAATATCATCAGGGCCCAAGAAGAATTATTATTTGGAGTCAGGCAAAATTTAAATAAAAGAATTAGACAATGTGTCCTAGTGGATGGTGAACATTTTGAACATTTATTATAATCAATAGCCTTTTCTAACTTTATCGTTGTTAATTAAATTTTAGAGTGTTCGTGCGCAACCTAATAAAAAAGTCGTTTATTTCGAAAACGGTCTACTTTTTGGAGATTAAAGAAGTATACCTTTTTTGACTAAAATTAAATGCTGTTTTATTATTTTCACTCGCAAATGTGCATACAGGGAGGTCAAAAAGTTATGACCATTTTAATCAATTAATGTTATTGTATGTGGCGCCATCTAGTGGTAATGGCAAAATAGATATCATATTCGTGTTCGTCATCCCAAATAGTAAGAGTACACCAAATTTCACTTTAATCTGTCCAGTGGATTCCGAGATATTTCACTAAATGTTTGGTTAAAAATTAGTTTTAACACCCTGTAGAACGAAAACCAATAACATTTTGCTAAGCGATATTGAGCTCAAACGCTTTATTTTCATGTCAGGTATCCTACATTAACCTATGTCCAATTAATTACGGGACACCCTGTATAAATATCATAAATATCTTTTACCCAATTTTGTTTTAATCTGACAATGTTATTTATGGCATTAAGGGGGTAATTTATCACTAACTTAATTAATTTAATAAGTTCAGTGTGAGAGACATAAACGCTGTATTTTTATTTGCTTAATTGCAGACCCATGCTTTGCCCTATTCTGTAACCCCCTGTATATTCAAAACATTAAGCCAAATTTTTGGCAAGTTCGTGAAAGAGTTGTAGTGCATGAATTTACATGATTATTTTTTAAAATGATACGCTGGTTACTGAGACCTCTCGACAATAATTTTTTATTGGTTTATTGCCTTTCTTCTATAACAAACAATAGTTTAAAAACTAAAAAACACGCTTTTATATGCAAGCGAACTAAAAATTAGAAAATAATTTTTCATTAGAAAGAGTTTGTATTACAGCAATAAAAGGTCAAACAATGAATCATAATTATATACCTAAAAATAGAATTATAATAAAATTTAAGATAATAACAGAATAATTCACTTCAGAGTAAAAAGCGTGGGGTGCATTTTACTATTTTTTCATAACTTTTCCCTCATAGATATTTACAAATGAAATAATTATAACATTTAATATATTAAGCACCCCACGCTTTTATTCTGAAGTGAATTATTCTGTTGTTATCTTAAATTTTATTATAATTCTATTTTGAGGTATATAATTATGATTCATTGTTTGACCTTTTATTACTGTAATACAAACTCTTTGTAATGAAAAATTATTTTCTAATTTTTAGTTCGGTTGCATATAAAAGCGTGTTTTTAGTTTTTTAACTATTATTCATTTTTCATTTTTAGTTCGATATATCAATTAGTTTTCTGCGGACATGTGATATTGAAATGTTTCACGAACTATTTCGTAATCTAATCATTTCATTTAAAGCTTCACTGTTCCATGGGGTTACAGAACGCAACTACTCCGAACAAGTTTCTGTCAGCCTTATGCTGATGAGTACGTCCGAAACTGCACGCATGACGCAGATCGCGCACTAGCTCTTTCTCTGTTACTCTCCTACAGAAAATCTATAAAGGAATTTATTTATCCTGGCGATCCTAATCAGGATAACGGGATACTGTTTGCAGATTATTGCATTGTCATGGGTCCTTGATACGTGTGCAAAGTTTCAAAGAAATCGAATCGCTGGAGGTTGGTGAAAATTAAGCTTAAAGATTCCGTTACATACATACATACATATAACCCAAGCTAATAAAAGCGTGTGAAAAACAACAAGCTTTTAAACCAATAAAATATTCTACACAGGATGGTGAATGCGAGAATATTACTTCTACGAGACTCATCGAAACTCAACATTTAAACTATTTTTAATAAAACAAGTAGTACTTATAACCTGTATAACAAATGGGAAATAAATAAAAATACCTTGTATCCCGGAGCAATAGCCAGGGTTTTCTTCATTTTATTAATATCGCCCATCTTGTACGGGGAAATCAATCGCAGTTCAGCCTCGGCCGCTAAAACCAACTCGGCCAAATTTCCTTCGGCTTGACATCTACCGCCACCTGTCAATCTGTAGCCTTCGACACATTTGCAGTGCGTCTGGTTCTGCCGCGCCTGTTTAACATACAAAAAAATAAGATAAGCTTTCCTTAACAGTCAGTAAGAGCTCAATAGGCGCCTTTCTCATACATGTTCTTGGCTAAAATAAGCCTTTGTACCTTAATAAGATTTCTGTAAAATTTTTTTATGCCACTTGGTACAACCACAGCCTTCTAAAACTCTAAGCCGTGAAGGAGAAATCTGGCAACACAGCACAGTAGGAATGTCGAGTAATGTTTAGAAGTAAACAGAAACAAGTTTAAAGGATTGCTTAAAAGGTTTTTTCTGTTTTTAAAAGTTAAATCGTAGCGTGTATTTATTATATAAAGAAAAAATAAGTAATTAATTGTTATATTTAAAAATAGGACCAGTGGCAATATGTTAATCGTTGTTTTTACGTTTAAATGTGCGCGTATAGTTGGTGCGTACGGCATACATTATGGCACGAACGTGTTGCGTTTCGGGCTGCAAAACGAATTACCCAAGTTTTATTAAAACAGAGGGTTATCAAACAACATTTTATTTCCCCATAAACGATGAAATTAGGAAAGCCCGGTTGTGTGCTATTGACCGGATAAGTGTTTTTTATTAAAAGTAAAAGTAGTACCTATATGGTAAAGGGACAAATATATTTTACGGGCTACTAATTAACTAAGTGTGTTTTTAAAAAATTGGTTTTATTTGATGTCAATAGTGTGTATAGTGCACCAAAAAATATTATTTATATAGATATTCTGAAAGTTATTTACCCAAGGCGGTTTTAGGGTAAATATAGTGGAAAACCTAATTTAAAGCGTTTGTTATTTTAAAGCGCATCTTATGTAATACGCTATATTATTAAGCTTTTATATTTATAACTAAACACACATACTTTCAATTCATTTTAAGTAATGCAAGTATTTCTACATAATAAATGTTTAGTTAACTTTAAAAAGCTACATTGGTCTGTTCGCAAAAAATGTATAAAGCGGGGTAGAAAACATCATAACAATCTGAAATTTTTAAATCCTTACCAACAAATTTGTATAAGGCAGAAAAGTTCCTGATAAGTTTTGCAGACACATTATTGCTTTTTAGGGCAACTATAGTATTTAAAATTTTACCTATATGTTGTCTAAAATATCCAAAAAAATTAATACCTATATTTTGTTTAAAACACTTAAAAAATTAATTATATTTAGCATGTAATCTATTAGGAACTCATTTCAATATTCCTACTGTACAGTGTTGTTTGCAACGTTGCCTTTCTTACTTCACGGCTCAGAGTTTAAGAAGGCTGTGGTACAACACAACAGTACTGACCTCTATGCAAATCTGCGAACAACTATTCCATTTGCAAGCGGAACTTTCACAATCAGTTTCGTCGCTGTTGTCTTCGCAATCGTTGTTTCCGTCACATTTTTCCGTTTTGGCCACACAACGGCCGTTTTTGCAAGTGAATTGATCAAACGGACACAAGCCATGCCTTTAAAACAAAAATATTATCTTAAAATATACATATTTAAATAAAGGGGCTGTTAATGATGAAGATCCTGCTAAATTCCATATATACGTCGTGCCAGCTCGTTTTTTTTTATCTTTGGACAAACCACGAAGGCTTAAAGCCCAAATACTAACGTACCGTGGGTGTCTTAAGCGAGGTAAGAGGGAGTTTGTTAACACGGGACTTAAAAACTTGAAGATTTGGGGGAAGGAAAGTCCTCCGCGGGCAGCAGGTTCCACAGTCTAGAAACTCTAGGGATAAAAGAACGAACGAAATGGGGGTTCGGGGCCTATCCAATTGAACTGTATAGGGATGCATACGCGCGGAACCACGAGTTTCTCTGTTGGGAACCTTGAGTGGAGGAACTATAGTGGACAATTCTTCAGAGCAGAAGCCATGGAAGTACCTATAAAAGCGATATATCCCCCACAGCCCGACGATGGGCAAGAGAGGAAGTCTTTCTGTATGTGAAGGATCATTAATAAGACGAATAGCTCTTCTTTAAATAGAATCAAGAATGCTTAGGGTTGTGGGGGACGCCATGCCCCAGATATGGGAACAATATTCAAGGGAGGTCGGATTTAGGACACATATAAAGTGTATAAATTAGAAGCGGAAAAATACTTTTGGCTCGAAAGAGAAATCCAAGCTTTTTTGAAGCTACCGTGGCTATAGATACAATGTGTTTATGCCAGTTAAGGTTACTTTCAAATGTGACGCCTACAAGACTGAAGGTGTCTTTGCTCTGTAAAACTTGGCCGCTCATAAATAGAGGATGAGTATTTGATGACTCTTTTCGCAACAAGGAACATGATTGTGTATTGGACGCATTAAAATGGACGAGATTTTTGGCGCCCCAATCCAATATTAAATTAAGATCCTGCGAAAGAGATATCTGCATCGCTCTGCGTTTGTTTTTCAAGTCAGGTTTAGTGATGGGTTTAGGAACCTGAAAACTGGAGTGAAGGGTACTATCGTCGGCGAAACTATGAATAGAATTAGTTGTGGACGAGAGAAGGTCGTTGATGTGAAGAAGAAACAATGTTGGTGCCAGAACTGAGCCCTGAGGCACTCCAGCATTAAATTGGAGCTTGAAGAATGGCCGTCCACAATAACTGATATACGTCGCTCAGATAAATAACTAGAGAGCCAAGTACAGAGTTTAGTTGAAAGACCATAGGAGGGAAGTTTATTAAGAAGTGCGGCATGACAGACCTGGTCAAAAGCTTTGGATATATCAAGAGCAACGATCTGAGACTAACCTAGAAACTCAAGAGACTTATTCCAACAGTGTGATACGAAGGAAAGAAGATCTGCTGTAGATCTTTTGTGGTTATTTCAATCGAGTTTCAATGTCCTAAACACTAGCAGGTAGCAATAAGACAAAGAAGGAATATATTGAAAACCGTTTGACTGCTTAAATGTAATAAATAATAAAATTTAATTTTAGTTTGTTCTTCTCTGTCCTTAGAGAAACGTGTCGAGGTAAAAGTTAAATACAGAATTGTACACTTAAGACGAATAAGTTTCTGTTTATTTTTAAATTGTAAGAGGTTACAAATTAAAAATTAACACCATTAAAGCTAAATTGTAAAGAAAAACGTTTGTGGAAAACTTAAAACAATGTTTTAAATTGGCACGACGGTATAGAGACAGAGTACTCATCACTATTGACGATTATAAACATGCACAAAAATACAGAAAGTCATTCCTTTTTCTGTGGTAGAGGAGCCCACAATGCTAAATGGGGATTTACTTGGCCGTAATAGAAACCTATTGGGTTGCAAAGCTTAAATGATAAGAAGAAAAAATATTATACAGGGTGATTCAAAAATCGATCACGAAACTTAAAGGGGTGATTCTACTTGACAAAATAAGGGTAGAGCTTCATATAATTTTTTCAAGATGTCTTTCGTTTTCGAGTTACAAGCCGTCAAAGTACAATTTTTAATTTTGGTTTTTCGCCATATTGCAATTATTTTTTAACCAATCCAGTTGATATTTGGCACACAAATTGGGTTTGCAGATTCTAAAATTTTAAGACAAAAGTACTTTTTTAAATACCGCCAGAGGGCGCTTTACCTAAAACTTAAAATTTATTTACATCATAACTTTTTATTTTGACAGATATCGCAAAGCTGGGGCGCCATTTTATAGACAATTAAAAACTCAAAAAATTAGGTACTCTTTATTAAAGTCGATAAACCTCACCGTTTAGGCACCAATAGACAGTTTTCATCAATTTCAATCAAATTACCTACATACATACAGGGTGTCCAGTAACTCAACCGACAAACTTTACGGGGCGATTCTACAACAGAAAATAAGAAAAAAACTTCATATGAACATATGTTCTAAACGTCTTAGTTTTTGTGTTAAAAATAAAAAAATAAAGTTTTTTCTTAATATTTAACACACCGTAGTTCAAAAGCTAAGACGTTTAGGACATATGTTTATATGAAGTTTTTTCTTATTTTCTGTTGTAGATTCGCCCCGTAAAGTTTGTCGGTTGAGTTACTGGATGGTATGTATGTAGGTAATTGATGAAAAGTTTGATGTCTATTGGTGCCTAAACGGTGAGGTTTATCGACTTTAATAAAGAGTACCTTATTTTTAAGTTTTTGATTGTCTATAAAATGGCGCCCCCAGCTTTGCGATATCTGTCAAAATAAAAAGTTACGATGTAAATAAATTTTAAGTTTTAGGTAAAGTGTCCTCTGGAGGTATTAAAAAAGTACTTTTGTCTTAAAATTTTAGAATCTGCAAAGCTCGATTTGTGTGCCAAATATCAACTCGATTGGTTAAAAAATAAAGGCAATATGGCGAAAAACCAAAATAAAAATTGAACTGTGACAGCTTGTAACTCGAAAACGAATGACATTTTGAAAAAAATTTATATGAAGCTCTACCCTTAAGTTTCGTGATCGATTTTTGAATAACCCTGTATAATGTATGGATTTTTAAATACGTCAAAAAATACTGTTATTATTTTGACTTATGGAAATCGTTAAGACCGTATCGGATTATGAATTTTTCATTATACTTGAATTCTTTTCTTCAAAATAAAAAAATTGCCACGCTTGAGAATATCAAAATGACGTTTTTTCTGTAGCCCTCTGTTTCCTTTACGTCACTCTCAAATTGTCAGATTAGTGGAATATACACTGTTTAGCATGTAATTAACTTATCCTATCTTAATCTAACGCGCTAGAAAATTTCTGATGGATATATTTTTGTTTTTACGGTCGGCCTTGTATACGGGGCTTAGGGTGGTGGTGCAGGTACTTAACCAAATATAAGGTATCCCCGGTATATTATCCTGCCTCACTGTAGTAAATTCCGAAATCCCCTCTTGGGCTCCCCCACCATTACCTTGAAAATATTAAATTTTTGACGTTTTTCTTTATTTTCTTTTAAGCGATCTACAATTTCATACGGGTCAATATAACAATGACTTTCAATAAGGTTGGCAACTTTATGCATAGCTCAATCATTTCCTGAATCTATAATCGACCAAAAAGACATGGGCTTTAATATATAGAAGAAACAGTTCAAAAATGTAAATTCGGTGCTCTTTGATAAGAAAAAAAATCACAAAAAGTTTAAAGCAAATAAATCGGCATGCTTGTCTTCGCGGCCGCCTTTGCTATATTTCTTTTATGATATGCCGGTTGATGCAGCTGGTCATCGCACTATGGGATAGAAATTAATTTTTTTGGTCAAAATTCTGAAACTTACCAATCTAACTTAAAATCAGGTGCTTTTTACTGGAAAAATATTATAAATTATTACAAATGCTTTTGGAAACCTAAAACTTATTATATGTTATTATAAATTTACACCGGTCCTTAACATTATTATTTTTATTGTACAAAATAAACTAAAATGTCAGCTTGTTTGGTTAATTCGGTAGTATTCTAATCAGTAATGAGATGATTATTATCTTATATAATATACAGGGTACGACAATAGGTATGATTTTTAAAAAAATACTACATTTGATGTGTCTATCTCAATTAGTTTCGGAAATATGACCATCCAAATCTGAAAAATAATTTTAAATTATTCTTAGAAGCGTAATAGAGATACATCTTCCCAATTTTTTTATTTTTTAACGTATAAAATAAATAAAAACACTGTTTTGTTGGGTAGATTCTGTAGAATCCATATCCTTCATCAGAATGCTTTTATCTTTTAGGATATACAGTGTAGGACAAAACATATTAAATTTTAAAATGGAAAACCTTGTAAATTTTAAAAAATCTTGTATCTGTCCTTACACTCAGAAGTAGCAAAATGTAGGAAGGCAATTGTAAGTACAAAAACTGTTAAAGAAAAAGGTAAAAAATCTTTGACAACAGTAGCGAGACTTCGCGAGACTGCATCGGAAACACAACAATAGCTCTTATTATTTAAACTCTTTTACTTTTTCTAGTAAACAAGGCTAATAATAAACTTAGTAGATTAAATGTTGTATATTTATGTTTACTTAAAATACATTTTCAAGTTTCTTATTACCCTAATAGAAGTCCTCATATCCTTTTATAATTTTACGTACATATAGTTTGAAGTATCTACTTTGAAATACACAGCATGAGCCATTAAAATTTCAAAGTTGCTTTTTGGCCAAAATAATGGATTTCTATCCCATAGTGTAACGGCGCGTCGCTGTAAAGAATAGCGGCGCCTTTGTATAAAATAGTGCGATTGCAGGCGGCCTTTTTATGTTTTTTGTATTATTTTCAAAGGGTACCGAATTTGCGCTTTTAAAATGTTCTTACTATACGTTACCTTTTGCATATATGCTTATCCTCGTCGCTATTATCCCCGCACTGGTCGTATCCATCACAGAGAGCACCAATCGGCACACATCTGTGGTTCTTGCACCTGAACCTTCCCGCTGGACAAGCGTACGAGAAACAGCCGCTTTCGTCCGATCCGTCCTCGCAGTCGTTCTGACCGTCGCAGCGCCAGTCCTCGTTGATGCAGAAGCCGTTCTGACATCGATAACCGTTTTGGGGACACGTGTCGGTGCAGTTCGCCTCGTCGGAGCCGTCGGAACAGTCGACTTCGCCGTCACATCTAAAATGTTTTATAAGTACAGAACATATCTATGGATTATTGTTTTATCTTTGTGACATCCCATAAAGGTTTTACCCTTCTTCCCCTTTTCCGTCAACGTTGTCTAAGCACTAAAGCATGCAATTTATGCATTTCACAGCACCGCGGATGTTTTTTTCTTTGTACAAACCACGAAGGCTAAAAGCCTAAATACTAACGTACCGTGGGTGTCTTAAGCGAGGTAAGAGGGAGTTTGTTGACACGGGACTTAAATACTTGAAGATTTGGGGGAAGGAAAGACCTTCGCGGGCAGCAGGTTCCACAATCTAGAAACCCTCTGTCCAGTTGGACCGTATAGGGATGCATACGCGCGGCGAGTTTCTCTGTTGGGAACCCCGTAAGTGGAGGAACTATACTGGACAATTCTTCAGAGCAGAAGCCATGGAAGTACCTATAAAAAGCAATAAATTCCCCACAGCCCGACGATGTGCAAGAGGGGAAGCCTTTCTGTAAGTGAAGGATCATTAATAAGACGAATAGCTCTTCTTTAAATAGAATCAAGAATGCTTAGGGTTGTGGGGGACGCCATATATGAGAACAATATTCCAAGGGAGGTCGGATTTGGGACACATATAAAGTGTATAAATTAGAAGGGGAAAAATACTTTTGGCTCGAAAGAAATCCAAGCTTTTTGAAGCTGCCGTGGCTATAGATACAATGTGTTTATGCCAGTTAAGGTTACTTTCAAGTGTGACGCCCACAAGATTGAAGGTGTCTTTGCTCTGTAAAACTTGGCCGGTCATAAATAGAGGATGGGTATTTGATGACTCTTTTCGCGACAAGGAACATGATTTGTGTTTTGGATGCATTAAAATGGACGAGATTTTTGCGCCCCAATCCAATATTAAATTAAGATCCTGCGAAAGAGATATCTGCACCGCTCTGCGTTTGTTTTCCAAGTCAGGTTTAGTGATGGGTTTAGGAACCTAAAAACTGGAGTGAAGGATACTATCGTCGGCGAAACTATGAATGGAATTAGTTGTGGACGAGAGAAGGTCGTTGATGTGAAGAAGAAACAATATTGGTGCCAGAACTGAGCACTGAGGGACTCTAGCATTCACTTGGTGAAAGCTTGAAGAGTGGCCATCGACAATAACTGATATACGTCGATCAGATAAATAACTAGAGAGCCAAGTACAGAGTTTAGTTGAAAGACCATAGGAGGGAAGTTTATTAAGAAGTGCGGCATGCCAGACCTGGTCAAAAGCTTTGGATATATCAAAAGCAACGATCTGGGACTCACCTAGAAACTCAAGACACTTATTTCAGCAGTGTGATACGAAGAAAAGAAGATCTGCTGTAGATCTTTTGTGGCGAAATCCATACTGCCTGTCATGCAAAATTTTGTGTTTTTCTAAATACTTAAGAATTTGTGAATTAATTTTTCCATTACTTTACAAAGAACTGAGAGAATTGAAATTGGTCTATAGTTAGATGGAAGGGATTTAGATCCTTTCTTGGGAATAGGTTGAACACGTGCAGCTTTCAGCTTCCGGAAAGATACCTGTGTCGTAAGAAATTCGAAAGAGCCGAGTTAAGATTGGTGCAAGTTCTGGAGCACATTTTTTTAAAACGATTGCTGGTATGCCATCCAGCCCAGACGTTACTGACTTTTTAAACAAATGAAATAAATTTTTGTTCAGGAGCTTTTCTTAATTTAAAGTGCCCAAAGTATAAATTCAAAAAGAATGACATAATAAAACTTTGTTACATAAACAATCTTACCTCCACTCCAGGAAAATACATGTTTTGGGATTGGCGCACTGAAACTCATTCTGTGTGCACTGAGTATCGCAGTCCTTCTCATCCGATCTGTCTTCGCACTGGTACTCCCCGTCGCACTTCATGCTTCCGCGGATACACTTTCCATTGCCGCATCTACATTTAAAACAGTATTAGAAAAACAATTGAGATCGGATAAATACAGACGTACCTGAACTCAGATTCTGAGCAATTTCTCGGAGTACAATCAATTTCGTCTGATCCATCACCGCAATCATTGTCGTAGTCGCAATACCATCTGCCCGGAATGCATTTGTTGTTCTTGCACCTGTGGTAGGTGGGCTCGCACGTGTGGAACTCCGATTGGCTGCAGGTGGGCGGTTCGTCTTCGCCCTCGCCGCAATCGGGATCGCCGTCGCATTTCCAAGATTGTGGAATACACCTATAAGTAATTTTTCAAATTTAAACTGTGGAGATAGACCTATCCAAAACGTAGTATTTTGAAATAAAGAAGATAGGGTGAGGATATCTAAAATATATGTAATCCGGAACGATTTTTACAAGCCGAAATAATAATAGTATTTTTTGGACATTAAAAATCTAGCCGATTTCCTACCGATAAAAGGTATACATTATATACCTTTCTTTTTTCTTATCATCTAAGCTTTGCAACACAATATGTCTATATGACGCCCGAGTAAATCCCCATTTAGCATCGTGGGCTTCCGTACTATAAGAACAAAGCAAGACTTTTCCCTATAAAAATTTAAACATATTGTGAACACCTAGTATAAAAGAGTACTACCATTTTTGGGAGATATTTAAAAATATACATTTTTGGGAATTTTAAAATAAGGTATACATTTTAACTAAGTTACTTAACATTGGAATTTTGCTACATAAAGATAAACGCAGGTGTCAAGGTTTTAAAGAATAAATTCAAACAATTTTCAGGGTAACCTTATAATAATAAAATAAAAACATTAAACAACTGTCAGGTAGAAATGCAAAACAAACACTGGAAAATTTAATATTTAAAGAGAAAAGAAATTAGAAAAGATTAGATAAGAAGTAGTTAGTGAAGTCAAGTATAAAGTTAAAGTTTTAGTTAAGCCCCGTACGGGCAATTTTAGTAGTGGGGGGTATGCCAGTACAAAGTACGAGTTAAGTTAGTTCCCGCAGTTTAGTTAAAGATGTCAAGATAGTTTCGGTCCACGGCGGTCTCATGGTCCCAAGAAGATAGTTCCATATGGTACATTAGTCCCAGTGACGTAAAGTGGCCCCTATATGTATGTAATTTCAAAATCCAACGTCACAATATTGTTTGTTTCAGAGGTTTTGATGTTTTTGATATTTCGTCATACCTTGTTGTTTTCTCATTATACTCATCAATTTTAGGCGAACGACCAATTCTATAACGGTATTTACCAATTGGTTATGTTGACGTTTAATAAATAGGAAAATTATAAGTATAAGGTAGTTGTCTTGAAAGTGGGAGCAACCCGATTATGACCAAATTTGGTATACAGGGTTTTTTTGGGGCGCAGATCACGAATCTGAAAGAATTTTTAGTCGGAAATATTTTCGTTTTCGATATATTCATCATCAAAATTGATAATCGAAGTATCCTCATTTTCACTATATTTCCCCTTTGTTTTGCACAAAATTCGTAACGTAACACTAAACGAAACGTTAAGTTTTTAATTATTTATACTTGATCTACAAATAAACAGTACCTACTTTGTACAGTATTCTTGGCATAACACTAAACTTAAACTTCCGGTTAAACCGGAGAGAAGTGAGAAATATGCAAAAACTCTCTTCTTTCCATACCATTTACCTCCATACTAAGACTCATTTTAATGTGTTTAATACTCTGTAGTTATTGCTTGTCCAATAGATTTGTTGAGACCAGTTAGTACCATTATCTTATCATGTAGATTATGGGTGGCCAGCTGGTCGATCGCGATCGACCAGTCGATTGCTACTATTAATCCAGCCGATTGGGGCAAGGCAAAAATATAAATACATTGAACACACTGAACAATGTTAGTAGTACCAACTGCTCACACAGCATCTTATATCATTTTTCATTCGCCGAAGTATGTAATTGGTAGATCACACTGGATGTCGTCAGTGAACAGTCGATCTTGGGTCTAAACAGGTTGGCTACCCCTGATGTAGAATCACGCTGCCTTAAGTTTCGTGATTCATTTTTGAATCCCCTGTATAATTTTTTATCGAGACAATTTACCCTCTTACGCAGCTCAATATTTATTGCTTTAAAATACAAATAGTTTAAATATCCAGCGTACTCACCAGATTTAGTTTCTTTCGATTTAAAAGTGAAAGCACTATTCATCTTACAAAGAGAAAATAGAAGCTTTGGAAGAGTATTTTGGAAGCCTAAAGATAAAAGTGTGGTTTTTAAATCGAATAACTAAAACATTTTGAAGACCTTATACTTCTTAAACACGTTTAAATTTATAAAATATTTTTTTTTTTTTATATACATTTACAACGTAGACAGATACATACACAAATATATAATAGTAAAGAAGAAATACCTTTTATGGAAATGTATCCTCGAAAAAATTATTTAAATTGTAATACGCTCTTAAGTAAAATTGTTTTAACATATTTTTTAAATTTCTTTATGTTTTTAATATTTTTTATAGAATTTGATAAATGATTAAATATCTTTTTTGATTCATAAATTATAGATTTTTAAATCATATTTGAATGTGGTATAAGTAGATCAATGTAGTAGTTATTTCTAAAATTATATAAATAGTTTTTATTATAATTACACCAATATTTTTTATATATTAAACAAACAGTTTTCAATATAAAAATAGATGTCAGTGTCAATATCTTACGTTTAATAAATAAACGTTTGCAAGATTCCCTAGATTTGATTTTGCAAATAGTTCTTATAGCTCTTTTTGCAAAATAAAAACTGAGCTTAACAGATTTTGACTAGAGTTTTCCCAGAAACAAATACCATATCTTATTATTAATTTAATGAATGCTAAATAACTAGTTTTCAGTAGTGGAAAATCAAGTTCAGTAGAAAGAATTCTAAGAGCATAACAACCGGAGCTAATTTTTTTACATACATTTTCAATATGTTCTGAAAAATTAAGGTTTTTATTTACATAAATACCAACAAATTTAGTAAATAGAGAATTATTGCAAGTTGCCTTATTAAGCTCGGGAATTATTAATACCGGCCTTATTTAAATAGTGCTTGTACCCATAATTTAGAGGTATTGCAAATCATGTTGACAGTACCATTAACCTAAAAAAAGGGGAAACATTTTAGTTGTTTTTATTTATTGTTTTGTGTTGTAGAGTTTTGTTTAACACAATTAAAGAAATACATTTTAAAAAGAAAGGTTTTAAGTATTTTTACCTCTAAAAACTTTTCGATTTTGTGCTCGGCAGCCGTTCGGTTTACACGAACAGATCCGAAGCTAAAATAAGACCAAAATAAGGCACGACCTAAACCCAACATAAATAAAGCCAGGCACTATCCCTATTAAGAGAGTCCTTATCCCACCATGCATCTGCGCAAGCTCAGATGTCAAAATAAGGCCGGTATTATTAATGCCTGGCCTTATTTTACTGTGCAATATTTCTCTATTGAAGGATTATTAATAATTTTATTTTTTAAAGTGATATTATTAAGGTTACACCTTAATGTCAATATATTTGTTTTATTTATGTTAAAAGAAAGTAAATTTGAATCACACCATTGTTTAATTATTAAAATATCTTTAAATTTCGATATTTTTGTTTAAAATTACATTTTTTTAAATCTTTGGACAAACCACGAAGACTAAAAGCCTAACGTACCGTGGGTATACCACAAAATTGTAGTATTATCTGCAAATATTGTAAATTCGCCATTAATTTTAACTGAACCTAAATCATTTATATATAACTAGTTATAAACCTTATTTTAATAAGTATTTATTGTTGTTGTTACATAATTGCTTATAAAAATATAAAACATTTTTCTTAGAAGAAAAAATTCTCACAATGCTTCTTTTATGGTCTAAAAATATGCAATTAAGTGAATTTTTTACTCTCTTAAACTAAAGAGAATAAAAAAATTAGGAGACATAAAAGCTGTATTTTTATTTACTTAATCTAAAGAAAGTACAAAAAATTTACACACATTTACACAGTCAGTGGCGTACGGTTATTTTGTTAGAAATATTCCTTCAGTTGCCGCTCAAGACGCCAATGGACGTATTAAATGTAATTAAATTAGTGATAAATTACCCCCTTAATGCTATAAATAATATTGGCAAATTAGAACAAAATTGGGTAAAGGATATTTAGAATTTAAAAAATATATACAGGGTGTACCGTAATTAATTGGACATAGGTTAATGTAGGATTAGATTAGAATAGGGCCGGGATAACCCATGCACTGAAGCCGCTCGGCTTATTGTGCGCCCTGTCATTTTACGTCTGGGTGATGTCAGCCAGACGGGACCTACAGCTTAACGTGGGTTCCGAACCACGGTCCTATGAGCGACAACTTAAGACCTCGTCCCCACCCAGGGGGCACTACTGAACCTACCAACTGAGTGGGGTCCGCATGTCTACGGTTGCGCAGGACACGGCAAAGTGTGTTCCGGCGCCCTGGTCCTTTAGTGGCCTTCAGCGTCGATACATTTTGCACTTTGTCCGTCTGGTGTTGAGCTAACCACTAAATTTCCGACCAACTTATAAATAAGTATTTGGCCTCAGCAGGATTCGAACCCACCTCACGTCCGTGTGCGCTCAACAAACTTAACGCCTTTACACGCTAAGCCATCACCGGACTCTAATGTAGGATACCTGACATGAAAATAAAGCGTTTGAGGTCAATATCGCTTAGCAAAATGTTTTTGCTTGCTTTTCGTTCTACAGGGTGTTAAAACTAATTTTTACCAAACATTTAGTGAAACATCTCGGAATCCACTGGACAAATTAAACTGAAATTTGGTGTACTCTTACTATTTGGGATGACGAACACGAATATGATATCTATTTTGCCATTACCACTAGATGGCGACACATACAATAACATTAATTTATTAAAATGGTCATACCTTTTTTGACCTCCCTGGATGCACATTTGCGAGTGGAAATAATAAAACAGCATTTAATTTTAGTCAAAAAAGGTATACTTCTTTAATCTCCAAAAAGTAGACCGTTTTCAAAATAAACGTCTTTTTATTAGGTTGCGCACGAATACTCTAAAATTTAATTAACAACGATAAAGTAAGAAAAGGCTATTGATTATAATAAATGTTTAAGATGTTCACCATTCACTAGGACACATTGTCTAATTATTTTATTTAAATTTTGCCTGACTCCAAATAATGATTCTTTTTGGGCCCTGAGAATATTGACTCCACAATCTTTTGCCACAATTCCTAATGGTTATTTAATTAAAAAAGTCGTTTATTTCAAAAAGGGTCTACTTTTGGACATCAAGGAAGTATACCATTTTGGACCAACTTATTTATTTATTTATTTAT